>WBMY01018712.1:294797-382906 GCA_013397315.1 Donacobius atricapilla
TTTACAATAAATACCAACAAAAATGTAAACCTGACTTTTCATGGTAAGTCTTCCAGTATGGTAACCAGTTAAGGTGAACCAGAATGTGTTTAGGGGTTTTCAAATAAAAGAGAGTGGTGGAAAGATGCAATGAGATGTGTAGCTATCATGTAGCCTATGGTTTGTGTAGGTGACTAGGTATGTTAAAAAACAGGTTATTGTTCCCCCTTTTTGGAAGGTTACAGGGATATGAAGAGCAGGAGAGTAAGAGGCAGAAAAAGTATCCAAAGAAATTTCCTGGTAAGCTGCAATAAATTTAGCAGGAGGTAGCAAATATAGATCATGGTTGAAATATATAATCTGCGGTTTGCAATCATAGTTGCCATGTTTGCAGACACAGTTATAAAGATTACGAGTCAGTGGGAAAAAAAGCCACATAAAAATGACTACTTTCCTAAGGACTGTCTTGAGGATTCACTTTCAAGATATTTTTAAATAGCAAGCTAACAAAGTGAAACAAATCTGAATAAAGGAACATATAAGTGAGTGTTACTATAATAGCTTCTCTGAAACTGTTGTAATAGTGATGATGTGGTAATTTTTTTCCTATTTAAGCAAAATTGTTTGTATACTGCTGGAACTGTTAGTCAAGAATATGCCAAACTGTTTAAGTAGTATATTCTCTTCTCTAGTGTACCAGCTAATTCAGTTTTTTTGCCTTTATTAGCACTTACAAAGAGCTAGTGAAATGATTTGTCTCTGAGAGAGACTCCCCCTGCTGTGGTTAATAGTTTATGTTAAAATTCATCTTCATCTAGAACTCAGGCTTCAGGTTTAAGGCAGTTTTGAAGCTTTCACTTATGCGCACAGGAGAGAAATCTCTACTTGCTAATAGTTAAGTGTATAAGTTTTTTAATCAAATATACTTTTTTTTTTTTTTTAAGAGGTGATGAATTACATACTAAAGCAAGTGTTGATTGGATTTTTCTATTGACTATATAGAAAAACTATGTCACCTAGCCCTGATCAAAATTTCTATATTGTACATAGCTAACATGAAGAACTAATAATTAATTTCCAGATGGATAAAGTTACATAAAATTAATGACAGCTGGTGCATTATCCAGATAGATGGATAAAACTGGTAAAAAAGTTTCCCATTTTCCCATCTGAATCAATTATCTATGATCAATATTCTGAACACTTATTTCTGTTTCTCTTCTGGAAGGTATAGAAACAAAATACTAAAATGATTCAGAATCAATACTAAGAGTTCTATATTCCTTCCAGAAACATTTATGCAGAGCAAGTGTCAATGCAATCTCCATCTGCATGAGTCCATCCACATCATTATTATTATTATTAATTCTTTTAGTATCACATTTAATGAAACAAGGCTCCTGAAAAGAACTGTACATATTTCTTTTTCCTGCTAGAAACAAAATCAGCAGTGCAAAATTTATTGCCATAAAGTTCACACAATAATGGTTTTTGCATCTTTAATTTGTAGATGAAGAAAGTACTCAACAAGCAATACACTCTCAAAATATTTAAGGTAAAATAAAACATAAATTGTTAACTAATGTGATAGAGAATTTTCTATTGACCCATATTACTTCCTCTTCAAAGAACATTACCCAATACAACAGTCTTTTTATCTAACGCTATACTCTAAACGAGTTCAGAGTTCTACTTTGACATAATTTAAATACCTTTAAAACTCCATCAGATATGTATATTGCAAAAATTTAAATAGTATTCTCTTAGTTCTTCTCCATTGCTTTAAAAAATGGCAAATGTACGAATGTCTGGCAATTCTAGTTAACCCACTGCCTCTGTCAGTCCTCTGAGGCAAAAGTTTGACACCAAGGTGGTCTAATGACCTCTAACATTATAGACTAGTAAGTCTCCACTGAAATGGCAACAACAAAAAAAAAAAATTAGGAGAGGTAAGTAGAACGAACCATTTTGTGTAGTGCTGGATTTTGCAGGCCCAAACAGTATCAAGAAATCTCCGGAATTTTTAGGACTTCCGTCATATTTACATAAAAGCTGAAATTTCTCAGACAAAATACCATAATCAAAAGAGAAATAAAGATTTTATGTCATACTGCACCTTATCAAATAATAGTTTTGGAACTTTTTATAGTGATGAGTTGTTTAATACAAATGTTTGAACAAATTTTTTATAATGCATTTTACAGCTCAGGATGACAGGGTGTATAAGAACTCTTCACAACTTTGTAGGAACCTAGAGAAATCTTGATTTATTTGAGAAACAGAAATAAGTTTGTTGGGTTTTGAATAATAAAACCCATCATCACTAAAAATAGGAGTCTGGGAAACTGAAATACAAAGAAGCAAACCCTAAAACCTAAACAAAATCAGTCGGTCATGTCTACTTGCACTAAACTTGATCTATAAATCAGAAATCTTCAAAGATTTATGATTTCAGTCCTTTTTGGATACGTCTTACAATTCTGACAACATACATATTCAGGAATTAGACAGGATGCAAATAAAATAGGATGCTAAAATACACCTAGAATAAACACCTTTAAAAAGGAAAATAATTGACAGTGCAAAATCATTCCAACAAAATATCATTATTGGAAAATATCCATTCAAACTGAATTTTGCAGGAAAAAGCATTTAATTTTGTCCTTTTTTTCAAACACATCCTTATTAGACAAGCTGACAGCATTTCTATATACTAAAATAATTCATGTGTTCTTTAGTCTAAGCACTGATAAACATTGTATTATGTCATATATTTTCAGTCAAGACAAGCTGATTTACTGAACATTCAAGAAGTGAATAGTTAGTCCTTTTTTATACTACTAAATATTTCTACAAAGAAAAAGTTTTTACATGATTCAAGTATATACTTTTGATGACTTTAATGACCAGCTTTTGTTTTATAAAATAGTGTTTTTCTGTCTAGAAAAAGGTAAAAGCATGTTTCTAGTGGTTAATATTTTATTTATGGAAAGCACTAAGAAATTGTTTGCCCTCTATATTATATTTGTTAGGAAATGTAAATGCTCCATATTTGATGAAACCAAGCATGGGTCTGATGTTTCTGAGTCTGAGAGATTTTAGCTTGCAAGCAGCTGCTAACTTTTTCTCAAAAAATATTTTGAGAAAGCTTCTTCTCAAAACAATTTTTGTAAACAACTTTCAAAACAGTCTTTCTCTATGTGATGTTTTGCTTTTTTAGTTTTGTTTCTCTAGTTTAACTGATGGGATCAGAGACGTATCATTTCTATTCACTGATCACGTTAGGTCTGTATTGGAACACTTTATAAAAAGGAGTAAGAATTTAGACAATAAAGGGTTTTTATGTTTTCACCTTTTGAAAAAGTATTTGGAGTCATTCATTTTATTGTGTCCTACAACGAGAACCGAGGACAGTAGAAGAATGAGATGAGAATCTTCTAACTCAATCCAGTAAAGTCAGATCATCTGTGCAATAGCTCCTGCTAGTTTGTAAAAAAAAAGGACAAAATTCCCCTCCATTCTACTCTATTTGTGTAGCTTGTCATTAACCACACTTTCAACAGGCTTGACCTTCTCCTTGATTTTATAAGCAATTCAACAGTTAAATGTCACCTGAGAAAAATACACTTTTATTTGAAATGTAGCCTAGCACATGCACCTCTATAAATGTCTTGCACATATGACTGCCTGGAGAAATTTTAAAATGAATGTCTTCCCATGAAGAGAATAGTGTTGGCTGAATTAATCACTGGGAAATGCTTCTGCTCCATGTACTCTCTCTCACCTGGACAGTTACAATTGCAGCATGTAGCTCTTCCTCTGTCTGTGTCAGTTCCAAAATCTCCTCACCACAGCACACAACGTAAATCAGATATTGAACTGAGCAGACCTTTCGGACTCTATTCTGGTCATTTATAGTTACACTAGGCTGAATTATACCATGTGCCCTTTATGTGGCCCATGGGATGATTTCTCTGCCAAGAATTCTACCTCTCAGACCAATAAAATGTATGGCAATACAGCAGCCTGGACTGAAAAGAAGGGTTTCATTATTTTTTTATTTTATTAAACAGTTTATCACAGCATACTGAGGCATTTATTCTTCCACCTAAGGATACACAGTCTACTTGAGTTAGAGTGTTTGTCTAGAGATGTTATATATGCTAATATATGCCAATGTGATTTCATATATTTTCCTGGAAATCAGAAGCTCAATGTCAGCAGTCACAAGATGAGGGAAAGCATACACATATACTTGAAGGAAAATAGTCAAAATGTATACGCATACTGAAAAAATGAGTGAAAGTGTTACAGCAAATGACTCAAACATAAATGTGAAAAACATATTTCTCAGATACAGACATTTTCAACTCCCTGTAAAGGAGTTTTATCCTCCAGGATGAAAATGCCTGACCTAGGAGGAAAAAACCAGAAGCAGGATATAGTTCTTAACTGACATCTTGCCACAAAATTTTGAAGTTAATATGCATACAATATTGTGATGTGCTGAGGTTTTATGTTACTATCAGCCAGATGTATTGAATTAATTGATAGATAAATAGATAGGATGTTTTTGACCTATCCTGAAGTAATATTAATGCACTATGAACTTAAAATGAGAAATAAAAAGAAGTGAGATTAAAAACAGATCCAAGAAAAGCTGATGAGAAGATTCCCATTAACTTTAAGGAGATTACCAAACACCTATTCGACTGCATAATGTTGAATGTGAAATATCTCTTACATCAAAAGATACAACAGCCACTTGGGATTTGTGACAGTAGAAACAATAAGAGTACACCCTTAAATTATAGCATAATAGGCCATGGTACTGCTGTTGTCCCCAAAAGTCAGCCATCACCTTCAAGGAGAGCTAAATGAGTCCATAATAGATATCTGTCACTTGGTAAAAGCTTTGAAAAAAGAAGTGTAACAGAAAGAAAATAGGTCACAAAACTATGAGAATTCTGCTGTATTTATCTGAATCTTCTACCCTATATAATTAGAACAACAGCCTCACACAATGAATTAAGTTCTCAGGAGGGTTTCATTCTGTTTCTTGCCATTTGGGGGAGTTGGTTTTTTATTTACTAGGTGTATTAATATTATATCACTTCAAACAGGTAGTGTTTCATTAATTAAAGTGCTTGACAGTCTCTTTGTCACCTTCCTTCTCTCCTTCCCTTCCTGCCTCTGCCTTCTTGTAAACTTTGCTATTGCAATTTAAGATCTCCGTACCTAACTAGTAGCTTTGGATTGAGTTTGCTTTCAGCATTTTATTGTATCTGACTGAAATGAATTTAACTTTTTTAATAGCAGCTCACTGTGTGTCCTCTGGGATGGTGCAGTGTTTTGAATCTGGAACTAAAATGGAGTTGATAGCACAGTAATATTTTGACAATTACAAAAACACAGACTAGGTGAGGTTGGCAGGGACCTCTGAATGTCATCTGGTCCAATCCCCTGCTAAAGCCGGACAATCTACAGCCAGCTGCCCATGGCCATGTCCAGAGAGCTTCTGAATATCTCCATGGCTGGAGATTCCATAATGTCCTTGGGCAACCTGTAACAGTACTCCATCAACTCTCAAGTAACAGTGTTTGCTTGTTCAGAGGAATTCTGTTTTCCAGTTTGTGACCACTGCCTCCTGCCTTTTCACTGAGAGCCACTGTAAAGAGCCTGGCCCTGTCCGCTTTGCATCCTTCCCTCATGAATTTCTGAACATCGATAAGATCCCCATGAGCCTTTTCTTCTCCAGACTGAATAGTCTCAGCCTTCCCTCATAGCAGAGATTCTCCTGTCCCTCAGCCACCATAGTGGTTTCTTGTGGTTTATAACCGGCTGGAAATTAGGCTTCAAGAAGCCTAAGCTCCTTTCCCCCCCAGTGAGAAAGGAACAAAAGGCAGAGATTATTGATTGGGATCACAATTTCCTAGAGGAAAAGCATTGAGATAAGGAACAATAACAGTAACAGCAACAATACTAATAACAGTGCACAAAAGAGGGTGATTGCTTGTGGAAGTCATACTGACTAGATACTACTGGCGCCAGAGACATGCAACTTCCCAAGGCAAAGGCAGAAATGCCAGGCATTGCCATGCCAGAATTTTTTCCTTTGAGCCCAATTTCCCCTCAGCCCAAGGCAACAAAACACAATGACCGAGAAACTGTTCAAGTAGGACCAGCCACACCACCATACCACTCTGTTCGCTACCTTGCTCTCCCAGAAAAAAAGGAAAATGGTCACTTAAACTCCTAAGGAAGTATCCCTTGAGTGGTGTATTATTTCTGTGAGTTCATCAGCCTATATTGGCTGGAGCTTTTGGTGCTACAGTGTCATATCTAGAATGGCAATGAATATTAATTTTTATTACTGTAATTAGTATTTTCTTTGGAGAAAACAACTTCACAATGAAGCTTTTGCCATGCAAAGAGTTAAATTAATCATGCTTACTGACTTTCCTCTTTGAATTAGAGCAGAATTAGTCAAGTGGGACCCTTCGGAAAGGGACACTAAAGGGCTTCTAATGTTTATTGCTCCCATTGAAACGAACTGAATTAAAGCATCCTAATGTTTATTGCTCCCTTTGAAATGAATACAATTAACAGAGGCAGCACACCTGATGGTGTTATCATGCCTGGTTCCCCTATCCCAGATAATATATTGGTAATGCTAAGCTGACTCACTTTGAAGAGAGGCACACATTCCTTACTGAAATTATTCCAAAATTTCTTTTATTTGCCTTTCATATATCCAGACAAATTAACTATATTTCGTATATATGCAGGTATTTCAGCTTCAAATTCTAACACAGTTTGTTGTATTATTGTTCCTAATGAGAATGAAATAAAACCCAACAGAGACCTGACCCAGAACCTTTCACTTCCTCTTAACTGTCAGTTTGACTTTCTGTAACACTGTGATCAACTGAATCCTAAGTGGGAGTTGACAGTGTCTCAACTTTCTGCAAATGCAGGTAAAATGGAATGTGAACTGCCTGAAATTCAAAGCTGATGTAACCTGGTTCTGCACCATTACACATAATTGGTATCTTCAGCTTTGTACAGCTGCAATTTCATTTCTTTAATAGCATAGACTTTGATAAGAATCGTGTTGTGGACCTTATTTTTTTGTCATTTTGGGTGAGGGTTTATTCTCTTCTCCCTTTCTGGTATCACAACTAACTTCTTGCACAATGCAAAGTTCATTTCTGAAAGAAATCCTGTCATTGGTCTTTAATAGCAGGTTAATGGTCTGTGAAATCTCAGATTTTCAAGACTGATTTTGTTACAAGAAGTGTTCCTTAGGTCTTTTCTCAGGACAGAGAAGATCTCTTCCTTTAAAATACCTTAATACTAAGCGCACAAGAGGAATTGTCTCACAAATCATATCTAACAATGAGATTTTCTTTATTTTCTTCTGATATCAACAGCATTTTGGAAGAACTGCTGCCTCAGGTAGCATTTACTATTCTTCTGTGAATCAATAAAACTTTCTGCCACAGACTACAGGATGTGCCTGCTGTGAACTTACAAATATTAGATGAAAGGATTCACGCACAACACATCATCTAGAGGTCCATATTTTAAACCACTGTAATCTGCTGCATGATTTCTTTCATTGTTTGACATATCTTTCCCCACAGCTGGCATTTTGGTCTGGACTTTTTATGATGCCTCCTCCCTATGTATGATATATGTGTGTATAAGCAATGTGTAGACCCATACCCATACCCTTACATACATGCATATACATCTCTGTATATATATATATATGTATATATATATATACACATGTGCATACACAGATGTGCATGTAATGCCTATATAAGCATATTTATAAAGTGAAACTCTAAGTGGGAAAATAAAAAAAGGCCATGATTCCCTTAATTTTAAAGACATACAGACTGTGGCCATTTATAAGAGTGTGATATTGCATGCAGAGAACTTCAGGAGCATTTCAATGAATCATAAAGTGATTTTCCAAAGTAAATGATGTACAAACTTTGCAGAACTTCAGCGTGATTCCTCTAGGAAATGTAAAAGTGGCAGTTTAGGAAAAAAGCACAGAAGTATTTGCACAGCTAATTAATATCTGCATATTCAATTGTTAGTCTTAGGAAACAGATTGCTTACATTTTTTTCTTAAACTTAGCAAGGTCACATCATTCTGTCTCTTCTGTGTTACTTTTTACTGATGTAATATCAAGGCAGTCTATCCAAGTTAGAGTAATTTCTAAACATAAAGATATGCATGTTAGTATACCTTTACAAAACACATTTCACTCAGACTGAACTTCATTTTTAATTTTATACAATATCACTGTACCAAATGTGCCTGAAAGACTTCAAACAAAACAAGTCAATATTTGAAAACAAAGCAACAACTGTAGAAATTTTTACAAAAATCAAAATAGTATTTAACGAGTGCCTCCCTCCCCACCCCCTGTGTCTGTCTGCACCAAACCCAGGTTTCAGGGATATAATTAGAATTCACTTTAAAGACAGAAGGTCTTTTAAAGGTTATTTGACTATTAAATATCACCAATGCATCCCCTGAACCTACTACACAAAGTCAGTGATGCAGGCCAAATCCAAAAGACAAGGTTCTTGCCTTTCTCTATCCAGCTCTCTCCTCTGCTCATACAGAGCACATCCCTACCCAATTTCATGTCCCCATACTCTAAATGGCCTGCAGTGCTTAACTGGGAATGTAGTTTTTCTCAAGTCCTCAAGCAGGCATTTGGTCCAGTTCAAAGCCTGACTGTATGTGTCCAGGTTCAAGAGTGAAGCCATGCAGTCTGTTGCAGCGTCACTGTCAGTGGTTATGCTTTAGGGGACATAAAAATGCTATGTTAACAACAGTCAGAGAGGATAAGCTCAGAATGATAAAATAAATTCAGGATCTTTTGCCCCAGATTTCTTATTTTAAATCTTTAAGGCATAACACAAGCCTTCTGGTCTTCAGGCTCTGCACTGCAGCCTCAAGGTCAGAAAGATTTTTTATGAGGTTCTGACCTAAGAAGCTGTATTCAGAAGAAAGTTTTATATCAAATGATAAAAAAATGTAAAGCAGTAAAAAAAGCCAACTAATCTTTGAATAATAAGTAATTTTTGTTTTTACACTATTTGTAAGTAAATTTCAAGCAACTGTCCATAGTTTTTCTCATTAGAAACTCTTTCTTTTAAGGGCCTGATACATGAATAAAAACTATTTAGCAAAATAATTAAAGGACAAATATTCATCATCGTTTAGAGAAAAATAACCTGAGTTCTATTTCAGCTTCAAATACATCCATCATATTTGAAGTGCTAATTGATATATATATATAATATTTTTCATAAATGCTTACTAAAAATAACATTGGATATGTATGTATTAGTGGTATTTAAGCACTAATTTTAGAAATATCATTAGGGTATCACAAAATTTTGAAGACTTGCCATTCTCTAATATATTTGTCTCCATGAGAGAAGATTATTCACCTGATACATTTTGGAAATGTTAAAACTTCACCAAGTTACACCCTAGAGATGATAAAGTCCCTCAACACCTGCTTAGGACTCATGAATTCATTGTCATTCACTTTCATTAGGTATAGGATAAAAAAATTTGAAAATTTTCAATATTTATACATTTATATTTAGATATTCTGTCATTTCTTGCATGACAGAGAGATCAATTCAAGAGAAAGAAATGAAAGTGTTGACATTTTTCTGTTGGAAAGTTTTCTACTGACATTAATTAAGATTTCTTAAACTCACAAACTTTGATAGCAATAAATACTGAATTCGATATTTTCATTCAAGCAATTTTAGAACAAGCATATATAAAGACAGTTCACTTCAGTTGTTTGACATCTATCACTAGGAGTAAGATGTCCTAAGAACTGTCTTCTTCACTAGAATCTTTTTTCAGCAAATATTCCTATAGTTCTTCAGATGTAGTAAGTTTCTAGTTATCATTCTCCCTGAAGGCCTTAAAATATTCTTCCCTAAATATTCACAAGTGTAATTGTCTTCTGGAAACCCTGTTCATAATGTTTACCCAAACTAATTTTAGGAGTCTAATTTAATAGGTGATTCAAAGTCAAGATTAATTCAACTGTTCTGAGTCCTCTCTAGACTCAGCTCTTTCTTATCAATGATTTTAAGTTTATAAGCCTGTATAGAATAAGCACATATAGTGAACAGAAAGCCATCTGTGCAGAACATGTACATACTCCCCAATATGATGAATATATTACTGTTACAGGTGCATCGAAATGGCAATTCAAATATTGGACAACGTCATTCCAGTGTTACAGCTGAAGTGATGTGGCTATAGCAAGAGAAAGGAATAAATATGTGCCTGTGGACAGTCATTAGGGGTCACTGACTTTCTTTTATCAACAGTACTCACTGTTATTTTGCATAATTTATTCTTAAAAATGTTATGTGAATGTATCAGAGTGCATCTAGAAAGCTAAAGTTTTCTTAGGACCAAAAATCTAGTGAGGAAATATAATGGGACTGTTTCCCATTTGACAGAATTTTAGAATCCTAAACTGATGCCAAAAACTTTTAATAAACAGGTTTTAAATTGGAGAAATATATAGAAACGAATTAAGTATAGTGAGAAAAGGAGTCAGGGTTTAACACAGAAATAAGTATTCCATTTCAGTTAACTAGAGAGGGAGTTAAGGAAATGCAATCTGATAGCAAAGGACATTGCATAGAAGAGGAAGATGGGTGAATTTAAAATTGGTCTGTAAAGCTGACAGAGGATGTTGAGATGTATCAATACAACAGAGGCCTTCTGGAAGCAATAAGATGGGAAATAGGGCTAAAAGAAAAAGAAACAGAGATGTGGAAAGTTGAGGGGCTAGCTACCTTGCAAACCAAGACACAAGCAAACACAGAGATAAGATAAATAAACTAAAACATCTAGAACCTTTGGATATCCACTTCTGAAGATAAAAAGGGCTGTTAAACACCTGAGGTGTCTGACAATATTAACTCTCTGACATCAAGGAGATAATATTTTGGACAGAAAACAAGTTAGGTGACACAAAACTGAAGGAGGCGTACGGGAAGATTTTTGCAACCAGAACAGGGAAAAAGTGTGGGGAAAAAAAAGACAGTACAGGCTTCTAGAGAATAATGCATAAAGAAGGGAAGAACTACCAAGATGAAAACTGTTTGTAGTATACTTGTCTAAAATGTATGTGTTTACCCACTTTTAAACTGGGAGCAAGGCATGTTCCCATGAATAATTTAGTCAGAAAAAAACCTGAGAACATGGTCACTAAGGAAAACAAGTAATGGCACATTGTGTAGAATGTTTGTGCTGCTATACTAAATAAAGGATTCCTGAGAGAGATTAAGAAACACAGGTATGAATGGAGCAGTGGAGCAAGAGGCGGAAGAGTGAGAGCGAAGAAATAGGATAATTAACAGGGAAGGATGCAGGTAGTGTGGTGAAGATGCAAATGACATTAATTTTATGGGAATTATTACAGGAGTAGAAAGATGCAATGATATACATATTTTTCAAATTAATTTAAAAACCTAGATAATTTAAATTTTAAAAATTAAAAAAAAAAAAAAAAGATTAAGTTCCGATATAAATCTACAGTGCTGGGAAAGACAGACAAAAAGAAAGAAGAAGGGTAATCTATGTGATAAGCAGAGTGGAAGGGGAGTGGGAAGGAGAAATTAAAAATGTGAAAGTCTATGTGGGGGTCTTGAATTCATGAAGGAAAGGGAGGGAGATAGAAACCAATCACTTTAATAAGTATGAAGTTATATGTCTAATCCAAATGAGCCGTGAATCCATTTGCTTAATGGAAAAATGTGTCCACAAAGTCTTCATTGAAGCAGGTCATGAATAATCAATGTATTATGTACATGTTTCCATTAGTAAGGACTGATGATCTGCAGTGTGCTGGTAGTGTGGATCATGGATGTCTTGACCAAGTACTTATTGCCAGAAAAGTCACATGTGAGTGATAGAAGTATATGTCTAAATGAAATACATTAGTAAAACAGAAATCATAGTGCTTTTATCCTTCCCTAGTTAGGTGCTTAGTGTAAGAATCACCAAAAAATAGAAAGTAAAGGACTTTCAGAGAAACATTCAGTTGTGTTTATTTAAAGCCCTGTGCTTTCTCTTCTTTGATCCTTAGAATCAGATGGATTGCAAGAATAACAGGGAAACACTGGAGGAGTGATTTTATTAATCTAGTCCTCTCCTCAGAGGATCAGAACAACCATTGGATTAGGAGGATTAATTTAGTCAGTGCAGGGAAAGTCACAATCTCTGTTTTGAAAAAAAATCTACAGAGCATAGTGTCAGAGAGCTTATGCAATAAAAAAAAGGTACTGCTGATTTCACCATATATTCTACTGTGCTACAAAGTTCCATATTTTTCACACCTATTAAGATTTACTGTACTGAATTCAGAGGACTTGATGGCTATGACAATTGCATTTGTTCTCTATCCCTTAGGAATTTTATAATTGCATGAAAATTAGAGGGACGTGTCCTAGAGTGCCGTTATAATGCCTGTATCCCCAATCGTCTGTTCTGTATATTGTGTTCTGTACCTTTAAGGCTGATTCTCAGAGCAAAACAGGGAAAGAAGAAACGCACAGTTTGTTTTGAAAAACTATGTTACTCCTCTGCATTCTTCACCCAGACTGGTTTTTTTTGGCTGAGGCTCAGACAGACTGCTGCGGGACAGAGCTCTCCTGTGCTTTGTAGTTAGTTTTAGCTAGCTAGGGCAGAGAAGTTCCCTGGACTGTTTTTTTTTTCTTTTTCTTGGGACTGTTTAAACCTGCCCCAGACTGAAAACTCAGAGGAGAACTGAGAGATCACCCCATGCCCTCTGGAGCCCAGGATGGCATTTTTCTCCAGCTCCAGAGGAATTGATAAGAGACTGAGAGAGACAAACTGCACCCATGGCAAAGACTTTTCTCAGTTTGCCATGTCACTTCGACGAAAGGTTTTATTGTTTTATACTATTCATTCTGTGTGCTCGTGGGCATTTTGTTTGTTAAATAAATAGCCTTTTCCACTTTTCTCCATGGAATTTTTTTTCCAGACCAGTTGTGGAGGAGGGGCCATTTGGGTTTGCTTTTCCAAAGGAGCCCCATTAGGAGGTTTCTTCCCAAATTCGCCCTAAACCAGTACAACATGTAAATAACTCTAATAAATAAAGGCTTTTTTACAGAAATTCTGTACTTATAGCTATGGTTTTCCAGCAAGGAAATTAATGTGAGTGGGTTTTATTTTTTACTCTTCTTGGGGAAACAAGTTTATATTGGGCTCATCTTGTGGAATTTACAACTCCTCCTAAGGCCCAGATCAGAACTGAGTGTGTGGTCTCACTCTAAGGACATACATGGGTGCAGAGAATCATTTTCATTCTGGGAATAACTGTTCAGACACATTCTCTTCCCACAGCTGGAGCATCATCAGAAGGATCTTAATTATATAAATCTTTTTACTTATGCAAGCAAGGACCATTAAGAAATGAATCCATGTAATTTATTTTGTTTTTTCCTAGTAGGTTAGTGCAGTGGAGCTACAAGAATTTGTACTAACCAAAGAATTTGGGCCATGTATTCTAAAAAGTGAAATAAAGACTTTTCCCAGCTCTGTGAATCTTAGACTATCAAAAAAGTCATGCTTAACAGTTATGAGATATAAAAATACGTGTCAGTCATTTTGTTTGCCGTGTTTGTTTAAATCTTTTGTGACAGAGTATTTACACATTTTGCCACAACTGAAAAATATAAACAAAGAAGAGAAGTAGAAAAGGTTGTTCATAAAACAACTGTAGTAGTTTGTACTATTATAAATGTCCTCCCTTTGGATGATAAAAAAATATTTTTTCATTCAGCTAAAAGACCAAAGGTATATATGAATGTTGGAAATTTTCTCTAAAATGGAAAAATTAAAACATTTTTGATCTCTCCATCTTTCTTATGAGTCTTTTGAGGCTGTTGGTCATTCTCACTCTCTGGATCTTTTTCTAATGAATCAATGTCTTCTGGGAACTAGTGAGGTTTCAATAACTAGCACATTCAGAACAAGCTATTCCACCTGTATCATGGATTATAGTTTTGTTAAAATCAGAATTTATTTTCGTGTTCTTTGCCTCTTGTCCATGTCTGGCAGTCTGCCCTCTCTTCCAGCTCTTCCCCACTCAGGTTCATTTAGTTCATTACTCTTGCCTAAGGTGGAAGAACTTGCACCTGCCTTCAGTAGAGTGAAACCTGTCTAAAACAGTCAGTTCAAGTTTGAAATCTGTTCCCCAATCTGCTTACAGCTAGATAGAGCCTGGTGCTCTGCATAGATGTCATTAGCAAGCTCTTCATTCCATTTTCCAGACTGTTAGTGGAAATACTGTGTTGTTCGGGACCTACTGGACCTAAACTGATATATTTGCTACATCCTTCTGTTTTAAGAGTCAGTCTTTGATAATCATTCTGTTAATACAGGTTTCTACTCAGTTTTATGCTTCTGTTATATAACACACGTTTTCACAGTCAGATTGTAAATTGTGTTGTACAGCAGTGCCAAAGTTTTCCAAACTTTCTTTATATATATTCACTGCTCCTCCTCTATCTTCATGGCCTGTTACCTTCTTCTGTAAGGAAAGTACAGAGGCTTGACATGATTTGGTCTTGATTTTCAATGTTGCTTACTGTGTTTTCATCTAGGCTCTTTCTCACCTCTCTGGTTTCTGAAGAATTAAAATTAAACTGCCTAGGTCTTTGATATACTGGCCTTTCCTTGTCTACATTTTAAAGGTAAGATTGTATTTTGCCTTTTATTTGATTTTCTTCCAGAACCTCATTCTTTGTCCAAGAACTCCCAGAGTGAATTTCATTGATATTAAAAATTTTTTTAAAATTGTTTCTTTTTCAGTTGTACCCAACATCATCACATTTTTTTCAGAGATATTTATAAGTGTGTGCAATTCCATGCTTGTCTTTTTTTTCCCCCTCTTTTTGGAGTCGACAGTATATTTATTCCCTGCAAATCAAGTTCTGTCTATAGATTGTAAACAAAAATTAGGGCCACTCCTCAGTACATCAGCATTGATCTCAGTTCCACAGGACAGGAAGAGAGGCAAAACTTGAATGCATACTCTAAAATTGCTCATATACAGTCTCAAGAGAAATACTTTAATGGTCCAGATTTTTTTTTTTTTTTTAAATCATAATTGCTATAACTTGTAAAATTTTGCTTTATTAATGGCACTGGCAAAATTTCGGTCAAGACTATAAACACTCGTTCATTCTTACGTGCTCTTACTTTATTGGGTTGCTGAAAGTCACGTGTTCAAGATTAAACTAGGACAGACCTTCAAGCCTTAAAATCTGGTGGTTTTCTTTGCCCAAAGGAGTCACAGTCATCATAATTCCAACACAGGGAATTATAATTTATCTAGTCATGAAAAAACATTTTAGAAAATTTTTCTTCCAATGACACAATCTTGAAATTTAAACAGCTGTGTTTTTGTGATATGAGTATATTTTTTGCCATTCATCTGAAAATATCTTCTATTTACGAATTGGTATCTCAGCATTACCATATGCTGAGTAGATATTCATTTGGTTATTTTTGTTTTCCATCGATTTTTCTCAAGTATTTCCTTTTCCCTGGAACACACACAGAACTCCGAATCCCTGTAGGTGACTGGTCATGTTCTATAGCACATCCTAAAAGTGCTCATCTGACTTGATAATTCTTTATAATCACAGAGATATTAGGAAAATCCCGTCTTATTCTAGACTTCAAACAGAAGGTACTTTTTATCTTGCATTTTTGTTCAAAATTTGAGTAGATGCAAGGTCCTGAAACAATTTTTGGTTTGCAATTCATTTTAACAGCTATACCTTTTCTATAGGCATGTGCCTATAAAGTGGTTCCTTACCTTCTTTTCTGTGAATCATACTTAGAGAATTTCGTACATATTCCTTTTGAATAATGTTACATTTTTAACACACCTTAATCTTCACCGTCATCTTCTTTAAAACAAGAACTATAACTAATAAAACTGCTATTTTTCATTGTGTCTCTTCAAAGACCATGAAAGAAATCAAAGGGTTTTAGTTTAGATGAAGAAAGCCATAGCTCAGATTAGACTGCAACTAGGTGTCTCACTCTCTGAGGGGATAACTAGAAAAAAGAAAAATAAAAAAAAAGGAAAAAAAAAAGCCAATACTTTAATCTGATAGAGAAAGGCATATAGAAATGAGACAGTAAAAGTATTTTTTGGGTCTATTTAACATAAATTAAAATTTCACTTACCTTACTCCCATGAAAAAAAGCTTTACTTTTGGAGAGGTCAGAGGAGGAACCAGTATCAAACAGCTTCAACAGTGAGACTCTTATTTTTCTGAATATGCCGCAGATTTGAGGTATTTTGTTGTATTTCTAATAATGCCATCATTTATTATTAAAATTTCGAAGGTATGATAAAGTTATGCAATGCTTTGAAGGGCTATTAATAGTTGGGAATTCTTTTACAGCACTTTAGAATGCTTTAGACCTAACTATCACATTTCATGCAGCCAAATGTGTTAGTGATAAAATATAGTCAGGACCCAAATGAATAAATGAATAATTGCTTTTTCAGAATAAAAGTAGTTTCTGACTCTGCAGACATTGGCTTTGATAAATACAGCTGCCACCTAGGATAAAGCTGATATTGCCTTTCAATGTCTGGCCTTATTAAATAGAGATCTTGCTACAGGCCTTACTATAGCATGTGGGACATATTTGATTAGTTACCAGACTCACTCAGGGTTCATTGGGTTTCTTTTCTTTAGAGGTGTGGGCTGGGAGCTATTTTTTTCACAATAACCTACTGATTTCAAATTGCTATTTGACATACATTGTTCATTAACATTTCATATCTTCATTGATAAGGAAGATAAATACCTCCCTGGGCTAGTAATTGCCTATAGAGTCTAATACCTTCAGATGAAAGAATCCAATACACTGAGCAGATTAGAAGGTCTTTTAAAGATTTGGGATTAGTAGGGTTCCATAAATGATCTGAACCTAAGGTTAGCTCTACAAAGGGACTTCATGCTAGTCTTTGCAATGTAAGCCTCTGGATTTCTGTCACTGAAGGTGGCATCCAGACTCTGCATTAGATGTTTTTGTTACTTTAGTGATAAATGAAAAAAGTTTGGTGCTTTACCCTAGAAATGATAAGAACCAAAACAGTGAGGACCTCACTAAAAGCTCCTGAAAGCTGGCAAGTGCAAAAGGCTGTAAATGAGTGCATGGTTGCACTGCCCAAGGCAAAGGAAAACTTCCTTGATGACTTTGTTGGCCCACTCCAAAACCTTCCACAGCAGACTTCCTTCCTCACTTCTTTTACAGTCAGGGAAGTAGGGTGTGACTGCTCCTTTTGTAAAATTGACAGCTGGATAACACCAACAAATACCCTAAACACAGGAGGCCTGAGTTTGATGTCTCACTCTGCCTATGAATTTTCAAACATGCTTCCCCCATCTTCCTGAAAATTGTTCCAGTTGCCAGACCATTAGACTCAAATGGCTTATGAAGGCACTACATTCTGTGTACTACATGACCTAGTAAAGACTAGAAAGCACTCCAGTAAAAAAGTCCACAGGAGTGGTCAGTGCACATCTCACAGGACTAGGACAGTTGGATAATAGCTGAGATCTAGCTACCTACCGGAATAAGTGATACTACCAGAAAATTTGACAAACACCTTAAATATTTGGTTGTTATGGGAGAAGATTGCAAGGACATCAGCTATCACAGTAATTCTCTTATCAACAAAAGGGGGTGCTATCTCTTGTTCAGCAAAGAAATATCCAGCTAGTCTGTTGTGCTATTTATATGCCTATTTTCCTCTTTTTACACTCTCTTCCACACCTTACTGTTTCATTAGGCCGGTTGATTCATCTTTTGAGAGTGGAGAAGTACAGCTCAGTGAGCACCCAGACAGTTTAATTTAATTTTCTCAGGTTTTTAGATGGGGGCTCAATTTGATGTGACCCCTAGAAATTGAACCCAGCCCTTGCTGTTGCTAATGAAATTCTGGCAGTCTGTTATCTCAGCTAGAAGAATTTCAAATTGTACTAGCATTAGTTTGTTGGAAAAGTTTATTTTGTTAGAGCTGACATGATAATGAACCTTCCCTTTATCCATTTCAGCAGATAGAAAATTTGATCTTGGATATAAACAACTTTGCAGCCAGGAACAAAAAAAAATTACTCTGCTTCTTTATTTACTTATTGCAAAGTAGTTGTAGTACAAGGACAAAAGTTGGAACATCTGACTTTCAGACTTTAGGGGTTTGTCTGTACTTTCTGGTTTTGGGCTGCTTTTTGTTGCTTTATTTTGTTTATTTAGTGCTATTTTGCCCTTGAAAAATTAGATATACTGTTTTTTCTAATCCAGGTATGCTTATCAATTTCTGTGAGGAAGAGTCTTCATCTTTCAACTCAGTCATTTGGATAAAAAGGTGATGTATTATCCCTTATGACTTTGTCTCAGTATTCTCCTGCATTCATTAGGGTATGCATAATTTTGACTCCAACAATTGCAAAATACAGTTTTTATAGGAATGTAAGGTTCAGGTCTCTAGTTGGGCAGAACTTGTGCTGAAAATGAAAACAAGCTGATACCTAATTAAAGAGCTGTACACTTCAAACAGAGATAAAATTTTCTCTCAAATGCATATATCGAACACATGGAATTGATATTTCACAAAGTCACAGACATTCTTTATGCTATGGATGAGAGTTTATCATATAATATTTTTTAAAATATTTGTTATTGGTTTTTATGATGCTTAGCTATGTGGACAGAATCAATATAACATCAATTAATCTTCAAGTAGCAGTCTGGGAAAGTAAAAATTTTGTCATTTTCTGTTCTTTCACCTTTTCTCAACTGGCAAAATGTACTTTAAGGATTTCATTTCTCTCTGAACTGTGAACCTGCTGCCCAAGGCAAAAACCAACAAATGTGTGGTCAAATCCAGTCTAGCAAATCTTATTTTCTTTGATAATGGTAACTTTGATCTGCCCAAGAAACCTATTTGGGGAAATGTTCCATGCAATTCGCACTGGTGCTTAAATTGATTTTGCCAAAAAAGAAACAGAAAAATTATTTGCATTGTTGAGATACTCAAGGTGAGATGGAAATGTAACCTTGTAGCATAGAAGGCCAAACATATCCTGGGCTGCATCAAAAGAAGTGTGGCCAACAGGTCAAAGGGAGATGACTTCCCCCCTCTATTCTGTTCTCATGAGAACCCAGCTGGAGTGTTGCATCTAGGTCTAGGGTCCTCAGCACAAGAAGGATCTGTTGGAGCAAGTCCAGAGACGGCCACAGAGGTGATGAAAGGGCTGGAGCACTTCTCCCAACAGGCTCGAAGTTGGGGTTGTTCAGTCTGGAGAAAAGAAGGCTGCAGGGACAACTCATAGAAGCCTTCCAGTACCTCAAGGAGGCCTACAAGGAAGCTGGGGAGGGACTTTTAATGAGGGACTTTTGACAAGGGCCTGCAGTGATAGGACAAAGGGGATTCAGCATTAAACTGAAAAAGTGCAGGTTTAGATTACATATTAGGAAGAAATTCTTCACTATTAGGGTGGTGAGACACTGGAACAGGGTGCCCAGTGAGGCTGTGGATGTCACATCCCTGGAAAGGTTCAACGCCAGATTTGATGGCACCCTGAGTGTAGCAGTGTGGATTTTTATGTTTATTTGATATGTTAGAATGGTTTGTTCTANATGGGATGACCTTTAACAACCCTTCCAACACAAACCATTCTATAATTCAACGCTTCTAAGATTTTATGATTGATTTGCAATTTCCAGTCCTGAGAATTACAAATCGGTCTTTATTCAAAGGTAACTAGATACAGCATAAGTTCTATGGAGAAAACATGCAACCACAACTTACTACAGGTTTTACTTGAACTCAAACTGGCAGCTCTGGGAGCTGGAAGAGTCGTGTTACTACTTTATGAACAGTACATTCTGTTCATGAATGTTTTTTCTTCTCAAAACAGTTTCTGATACTGTTCTAACCTAAGTGCAAACAATACAAATATCTTCATTTACTAAAGAAATATCATTACTCCAGCAAATTGGTTGGAGCGTGGTGCTAATAACACCATGGTTGTAGGCTCAATCCCTGTATGGGCCATTTACTTAGGAGTTGGACCCAATGATTCATATGGATTCTTATGAGTTCCCTTCCAGCTCAAAACATTCTGTGAAATTACCATGTATTAGAAAAAACTTTGGTTTATTGACAATTTAGCAATGAAATAAAGAATATATTCTCCTTCCAAGCATGTTTGGAAGGGAAAATTTCCCAAGACTACTGGACTTGTAAATAACATTAGTGAGAAACTTCTATAACATTGATCTCTGCCTTTTGGATTACAGGAATGCCTTGATGAGCTCCAAATGAAACTACACATAGAGCCAGAAGGTAAAACTGAAAGAACAAAGAAGGATGTGGTACACAAACTTCCAGTATCTGTATCAGCTTTTTCCCCTCTGAATCTGATTTTGCCATGAAGAAATTTGAGTGCTGGACATTTTGGCCCACGATTTCAATGGAGACTTTTTAAAATTGTGTATCAATTTAAAACCTGGGGTTTTTAAATTATAAGGAAAGGAAGAAGTTTTCCTCAGTGTGGAAAGAACTTAGTTTGTTAAAATGTGGTTTGGTGGAACATTTTAAAAGTTTAAAAAAAGATGGTTTTTCCATCAATGAGGGGGAAAAAAAATCTGAAAAAATTCCCCTTTGCTATTCCTACAATTTTATCTTTTTCTCATGACCAAAGTCTATCTTTATGACATCCATTAGCATTAAAGTCATTCTGCAGAGCAATCAGAATTAAGCATCTGAATCCTGTGGCAGAACAAGAGCAGAATTTCAATTTCTGAATGAAAAAACATTCATGAATAACCATGTTTCCATTTTCCATGTTTCTAATATCAAATAGAAAAGAAAAAAACAAAAACAAGTACATTAATTTTGGATTAGAAGCAAATATACATTTAAAACAAGAGAAAAATTTTAGCAGTAAGCAACATGTCTATTTATCTAAAAGAGATAATTTTGAGCTTTTAGCTTCCATTTTTTTCAATGTAACAAGAGATAAAGTAAATTAATTGCATTTTTAACTGGAATATTAAAGCAATTTCAGAAAGTCTTAGATTAGTTTTCAGAAGGGCCTTTTAAAAGTTTTAAGTGACACAATTTTGCAACTGACAAGAAATTTTTAAATACTTCAGGTCCAAAGGAGGAAAACAAAGAATATTTACAACAGCTCTCCAGTGTGAAAGTCTAATTTGTTGTTGTTGTTCTAAAAATGATCACATTATGTTTTCAAAGGACTTATGCTTTACTATATTCTAATGGAATTCTTGTTAGGATTTTGTTCAACGGCATAGAAACAGTGGTGGATCCCATCTGAGATTTATCAAATGAGATGAGATGAGATGCTCATGATCTGCTGTGGATTGATTGACCTCTGAATTTGCTTAATATATTTTGGTTTTCTACCAATTTACACACTGCAACTGCACTGCAAACTGCATCTTGAATAACTTTCTGATTAAGAGAAACTAAATTTAGGTCTAGACTGTGAGTGCAGCTCCAGGCTGAGCCAACAGTATCTATAGGACCATTCCCACAACTTAAGCCCCTAGTTAATGCTACCAGTCTCCTCTCTTGAGATTTCAAAAACCTCCTCAGTATTATCAGACCAGTGAGGTGGGCCAGGCTAAAGGTCTGAGTACATTTTAAGTGGATTACAGGCATAATGTGACCACTTTAGATTTAATTGCCCGTGCAAGATCTCTGTTTTGACTTAAGAGACTTAGGCGAATATTTGAGTTTTCCACAATGGAACTGAGAGGCACATTCAAAAATCCAAGTGCCAGTCCACTTGCAGGTCCACTTGCCAGTCCTCTTGCAAGTTGTCAGAAACAGCCACACACATGTACACATGACTGTAACTTCCATTTCCCAGCCAAAACTGATAGCTTGTTATGTACTTCTCTCCCACACTGCTCTCCTACTGGTGTCTGTGTCTGATTTACTGCCAGCAAGGCAGAAGGTGAGAGACGTTCACATTGGCAGACCCCAATATGCCCTGTAGTCTGCTGGTATCAAGCTATTTGCAGTCTCCTCTGCCTTTCTCACTTCTAGTTCAATGGATAGCAACCTATTTTATAACATCTCTCATCTGAGAGCAAACCATTTTACTTTATACATTGTTTTGGGTCATGGGAGAAACCTCACATCAAACCTCATCAAGGGAGATGGTAACTTCCTCCAGTGATAAGAGAGCTCACTAAAGTTCCAGCTGAACACATCTCAGGTGTTTGCCTTAGTCAGGTGCTATGACAGTCATGTAACAAAATTTCAATTTCTGCAGAGAATTCCAAGTATTTTTTTAGAAGGAGAATGGAAAAAGAGGTTTCTGCTAGAGAAGAATGCATGTCTCCTCCTTCTTAACACATTTTTAAAAACTCATGCCTTTGTAACATGAATTCTGACAAGAGGATATCTGTTATAATTTTGTGCTTCAGTCAAAAAAATCAGTCACTATTACCCAAACCACTCCATGTTAATCACGTGTAGAATGATACACATTTATTCATCAACTTTTTGTATTGTATTTTTTGACCACCTGGAAAATATACTAAAGCCATTCTAAAACAGCACAATGAGATAGATAGTTTCTGCAGCCTCATTTTTTTCAATCAATAAGAATTAAGACTAGAACTCTCAACCTGTTTAAAATGCATAGAAATTGCGAATACCTTGTTTTTAGGCTGATGCTGCACTTTAATGTCCATGCAACATATATTCAACGAAGTGTTTTAGTTCTCAGATCAAATTATCTGGATGAGATTGGAGCTCAATTGCCCTTGTGTCATAAGACAAACACAGGACTATTTTTCACAGCTCTCTAAAAAACCTGCATGTGAATAGCAAATCAACTGCACAAAGACAATGAACTACAGATTTGTCAGAAGTTTTAAAATCCAAAAATTAATTACATCTTAGACCTCATAATGCTGAGAAAGGGCTATTAGTGGTATAAAGGAATGGTAGAATGAATTTTTTATGTTCAGAATTCCTTTATTTCTCTACAAAATTACAATACACCATTTTCAGCTTATAGAGTAGCCCAGTGTTTCAGCAAGGGAATGCCTATACTAAAACAGCACCCATAATTTATCAGCAATTTTATATTAATACTTTTGCATTCCCAAATCTATCTTGTTGCTTGTAGTTTTTAAGCATCTCAATTTGTCAGAATGGTGTGGAACAGTATTTTCAGTTTTGCCTTACTTTTTTTTTATATGAACATATTTCTTAAATTTCTTCATGATATTGGACTGATGCATGTACTGAAATACATATTCCACAATTTGTGGACATAAATCCAAGTAGAATTTTATTTAAGTAAATATTGGTTTTTTATTGCACAGAGTAGACTCTGTTTCTTTGACTGTTAAAATAGAAATATTTCTGTTAGTATCTGACAACAGTAACAAAAGATTTATTAATTTTCAAAATTTCAGTCAAAATTATTTTAAAGAATAAGCTCAAGTCAAATTGTCAGTTAGTCCTATTTTCAAAGCTCCGCTGACTGCAAGAATATCACCTGACCTCTACTAGCTATGACTTCTTCAGTAAATACACTTTTTTTTAAATGGACATAATACAGAGATATAGCACAGGATGATATTTAGGTGCTTAACTTTCCTCCGGTTTTCAGAAGGACATTAATGTGATTCAAGCCTATATTAAACTGAGCTATCAAATGGGTTCTTGTATTGACTTCTTGTATTGTTAAGGGCTAAATCTGGCAGGACCTGGCACTTCTTCAAACCAATCTTGCCTATTATCCAGTTGGTACATTGACATTGGCTGGCCTTGACATTTTCACCAGGCTTCAGTGAGAAGGCTTTCAGAGCACAGTTGGAATTTCTTACATTATTTCCTAGAAGGTGATACAAACTAACTATTTTGTCTTTCATCCAGTCTTTGTGTGAAGCAATTTTCTTGACACAAAAGGAACATAGGAATAAACAGGAAACTCCATTTGAATTGCCAGTGATGAAACAATATGCTTCCTGGTTCTTTCAGGGGATTGATAAGAGGACTGCTTCAGAAGAACAGAAAATTTGTCATACTAACCAACCATCTTCTCAGTACCCATATTATTTCTGACAAAAATAGATCCTTAGGAAAGAATATTCAAACACTACAAGGATTATAGTGAATGTCCTCCAGAATTTTCTGCCAGCCTCCAGCAAATTCAGTACTTGGGAATTTCTTCAGCTAGAGAGAAAACAGTCTTCATCTCATGAGAACATAATGTTGCAACCTGCCTGTGAGGCCGGTAAGTGATGTTCCTGTTGATAAATCCCTTGAGGCAAATTAGAGTGAAATGACACTGAATGGCTGGTCTGTATAGGTGAGGCAGATTTATTTTAAAACTACTTAATTGCAACAAAAATTGGTACATGGCCATTTTGGTTCTTTTTCTATAAAACTGTAAAAAATCATAAATAAATAAAATTCATCAGAAAAGTAATGAAACAGAAGGAACAAAAAAGAGTAGATAGAGGAAAGATATCACCATCCATGGATGGGGCAACACAACTTGATCGCTGCAATTTTGACATCTGTAGTTGGAGTAATGGTCTCAGTCTTAAGCCATTGGTGGTGGGGACCAAAACAGGTGCTCCTCAGGTTACATACATTCCAGTTAACATGGAAACACCTAAATCCCCCCAGTGGAAAGGGAATTCTTCATATCCAATGCAACACAGTGAGGCATGCAGTTTTCTGCTGGACAGATCCCAGTAAACGTGACAGGGTGCTTTGGGGTCCTTGGCGATCCATAGCTTCTTCTGGGGATATGAATGCTGTTTGTCCCTGCTACTTGCAGTAGTGCAGCTGTGTACTATGATTATAGGGATGACAGGATCACAAAAAATGTAAGATCTACTTCTTACTCAGCATTCCCCTTGGCTGGTTTGAAAGACAACATGTTTCCAAATGTCATGGATACTATCAACCGCAGAGCAGCATAGACTGAGAGTGGTTAGGTTGCCACACAAAATTTTGTTTTCTGAGGAGTTTGGATTTTTTATCCACACACCCTATACAAAGAAATTTTACTGTTGAACTACATTGTGTGTAAAGGATTAGGTATCACATTTTGTTAAGTAGGTCACCCTACTTTGTCTGCAAGGTCACATCACTGCAAGCAACTCTATTAAAATATTCTTCTAGCTCCCTAGGCTGAGTAGTATACATCTATTTGATCCTTTCTCTCAAGGAAACAACTTTGTGAGCTTGGTTTCTTTGGTCACTTTCCACTGATCCTTCTCCATTTCTTCGCTATTTCTCAGTTGTGGGGGATCAGAGCTATTCACTGTGCAGGATATGGAAAAACTCTGTTTATCCAGTTAGTGATATTTTATGCTTTGTTCCTTACTCCTTTCCCAGTACCTCCTAACAATTTTCTTTCTCTCACTACTTCCGAACATTGAGCTAACATTTCTATAGAATAGTCTAGTTTTAAAGTTCATGAGGTATGCAGAATTTATGATTGTTTGTTCCCATTTTCATCAACTTAAACCTGTCTACATTGAATTTTATTTACTGCTTCCTGTTTACCTTCTATTACTTCTACGCTGATACCAGTGATTTTTTTTTATGGAGTCTAGTTAATTGCCTCAACTGTACAAGATAGAAATGCAGTTGCTGAGAAGAATGATAGCCTAAAATGAAGACCACTATAAAATAAAATTGACATCTCATAGACATGTCTGATTTTATTAAATAGCAAAGACAATATATACACATATCTGACCTGTTGGTTATTTTACAATTCTTCTGGCCTCCTGCTTCTATTTCTTTTCAATATCCAGAAATATCACAAGTGCAAAATAAAGATATAAAAATGATGTTTCATGTTTCAAATTAATGTAAGGCTGGGAAATATGTGTTTTTCATAGCACTACCAGTCTTGGACATTTATTCTACAGTTTCATAGATTTACTGAGAAGTTACATCTGGGTTAATTTTTCCTCTGTGTGACATCTCATTTCTCTGGCTCAGAGCTTATGTGTAGAGATTATCAAATGTCAAATGCAAATGTAAAATGGATCCACGCTGTACAAAATAGTCTTTTAGAGATATTGAGCTGACTATTCCCTTTAAATGTTAATGAAACTGTGGTAATTACTGAAATACCAAACCAGCCTAAGAGCTGGAGATCACAGCTGTAGCCCCTTGCTAATAAATTACTGGCACATGCACTGTGTTGGCAGAAAGAGTTGTACATGAACTTATTCACCACACCTCCTTTTAAAGAAGGGTATGGAGACAGAGTCTAGAGAGCACAGCCAGAAAACCAAGGGACCTTTTTGTTTTACTAAAGAAGGATAAATCTTACCCCCAACCAGGCTGCCCATCTTCCTGTCCGTGTGTCTCCTCCCTCTTTTTTTTCACAAAGACATGGAATTGTGATTATAACCTAAAAACTATTGAACATACAATAAAATAAAGCAAGCCTCTCTAAAACCTTTTTTTTTTTAAATAAGGATACACTTATTACACTTCTATTCTAATCTAAAGTTTTTAGTTATGCTTGCTTTTTGTCCGGATTTTTTTTTTGTTTAGTTGGTTCGTTGGTTTTTTTAAACAGGAAAACTAAGTGTGTACAAAAGTAGGCAGGATGGAAAGAAAGTGAGTTGAATAATGGGGGAAAGGGTGGCACTGCTGCAATTTTTTCTGTGATTTTTTTACAGCCAGCAAGCCTGTAGCACAGATGCAGTGAAAAGGAAAATAGAGTACTTGAATGGGGTAAATAACCTCAAGACAAAAAATGTCTAAGGGCTATGCAGGCATAACTAGGCAGTAAAGAACCAGTGATATCTATACTAAAGAAGGCTGTTGACACCTTGATTCTTTGATCTGTGAACTGTGTGACAGGCTTGCAAACGGATAGTTTATTATCTGGGAGGTGAATAGCAAAGTCCTACAGCGTTTCACAGGGTTAATACGAATAAAACAGCCATTTAGATGTGCACCAGGAACAGAGCGTGGGAGGAGTTTGCTTCAGCATGCAAGGAAGTTGTACGTGCGCCTGTGCCTATATGTATGTCTACGCATATGTGCTTGTGTGGAGCACTGTGCGGTACCCAGCTGGTCACATCCGCTGCAACTGAGGAGATCCACACTGAAGCTGACCATGGAATTGCCAAATCTTTTTAATGCTCCTTCCGATGACACTGAAGGTGGCCTAAGCCCGATTGGGACCTTATCCTTGTTTTCACGGAGGATTGCTATCGTTACACTCCGTTTAAATTCAGGAATAAGCATCTCATGACGCCATGCTCCGCTGCATCGGAACTGTATGAGCAAGGCGGTTCTTGCACAGAGAGGGAGACACGGAGAGAGGGAGAGACTTCCCAGGCTGAGAAGAAAAAGAGACGTTGTCTGTTTTTTATGTCTGTGGGTTGATTTTGGTTTTTTAAGAAATCTGCAGCTCAAAGGTATTGAAGTAATATTTCTGTAAGCCTTGTCTCAACAGCAATAAATTTGTCTGTATCAACAGCAGAGCCACATAACTCTGCTGTTGTTCTTGCAGCGATCTGTTTAATAGATCACATAGGAAATTCCAAAGAGCAATCTTTGTGTTACCTGACATTATATTAGCTCAGTCATTTAAGGCAAATAACTCATCTTTGAAAGGATCTTGCATCTCACCTAAGCTTAAGGGGCAGTCTTGCCTCAGGTGCAGACTCTGTTTTTTTATCTTTCAGTCATTTTTGAAAGTATGTTTGGCATGCAATCTACTATTGATATGTGGTTACTTTTTCTGCTGTATTTTGATTTTGTTGTTTTTTAAGAGTTCTCTTTTAGTTTGCAGACAAGTAAATGTGACATTTCAAGGCAGTAATTATTGATTTTGGGATAGCAATGTCCTTTGAAAGCATATTGGTATGTGATGGGTATAGACAGGCTACCTGGATTTTTTCCACATGTAACTGTGGAACAGTTATGGAAATATTCGGAAATAAAAGTGACAAGAATGTTGCTCGGAAATAAAAGTGACAAGAATGTTGCTCAGATAAATGAAAATTAGCATTATAAAGCATTAGGGACTTGTTTTATTCAGATTATATTATTTCTGCAGCAAAAAAGAGTTAGTTGACATGAACTGTTACAACTGGACACAAAGACATTTTGTAAGGAAAAAGGCATTTACAATGGGAGTCAGGGGAAAAAAGATCTTATACCTTGAGTGCATGAAGATAAAACTATGAAATTCTCAAACTTACATTATTGAAACTCATTTAGTGATTAAAAACTGAAATGACAAAAAAAAGTAGAACAACAACTTCGCTTGCCTGATATGGTAATTGGGTAATAAGATATATTCTACTTCAAATCAATTTCCTCATTCCATTTTAGAAGTACAAGATAGCTCTGGCAAAGTAACATCTTTACGGTCCTATGGATTGACATCACAAAGCTGTAGCCTTCTTTTGAAATCTATGGAACTGTGATAAATCTTCATGGCTCTGTATTTTAAAAGGAAAAAGGATTAAAGAAAGATTTTCAAGAGTGGCATATTACTTCCTCTACATTATTTGGAGATGAAAGAATTGCATTATGGTGGACTAGCAGTTATCAGTTTTTCATGGGATTAATAATTAAATAGAATTTATAGCAATGGGGAAATATTGTTACGGTTTAAAGATTTAAACAATGAAAGACTTTTTAAACCACTAGAGCTTCAAGATGGAATTATAGCCTATGAGTATAGAATGTATAGAACATCTTCCTTTAGGATATGTGATTTTTTAATTGTATCCTTTGTTAACAGACAAAATCGTAGAAAAATGACCATCCTAATAGACCTATCTTTGTTTCTTGATGAATAATGTCAAACGAGTTCTAAAGGACAGTAACTGTTGTGCACAGCTGCATATTGAGATTTATTTGAGCTGCCATTCTCTAAGAAGGGAGTCTATGATTATTACTGCTTTTCTTATAGTTCCAGGAGTGTTTATTTGTAGTCTTACCAAGGAAATTCTGGAAAAGTGTTCTTTGGGAGCTACAGGAGAAATTAAGACCCAACTTGGGGCAGAGGCTTTTTAATGCAAAACAGTAAACCCAGCTTTGGGTTGCAAGGACAGGTAGAAGAAAATCAGTGTTGTTTCTCTGCTAAAATGGCCAGGGCTGGTCAGAGGTTCTCACTTGCTTGTTCTCTTCTTTTTCAAGTTGCCCCAGAAATATTTTGCATTGTAGGCTTTTGGAATCATTCTACAAGATGACAGATACTGCATGACTTTTGTGGATGCGAATGTTGAGCCTGACTGTGTCATCTGTCAATGAGTTGCTCCACGCATTTGGTTTCCGAGATGCAGTTCAGCAATGCATGAGGTCGTCATGTGCTCTTGGACCCCTAGGGTAGACACATTTTTCTTTCTCCAGGTTTACTGGAGGTAAAAATTCACAATGAGGAAATACATTCATCATCACTAAAGATATTTTAAATCTAGCTTTTCTTCATATGCTATTCTTTTTTAGCTTTGTAAAAGGCTGTGTTTAATATGTTCTCAGCAGCCAAAATGTTACTAAATGCTTTAATCAAACTACTCAGACAGAAGGTTTTTTTCTTATTTTGTTTTGCTTTTCTTTGGTTTGCTTTCTTTGTTTGTTTCCAGAATTCATAATTTTGCTTAATTCTTCTTATTTGGCACAAAGAGTAGATGCCTGGATCTTTCACCTTCCCTTATTTATTGGTGTATCTAAAATTCAAGCAGAGACAATGAGTTTTCACGATAACCTCAAATCTTTTTCCACAGAAAAATACACTGGCTCCATTTCCATGGGATACCTTACACCCTCAGTAGTAGGCTAAAGTTAATCCAGGTATGACAGGGCTTTGTAAAGCTGCATCAGTGTTGTATGAAAAATAGCTCTTATAAAGTCATTGAAAGTTAACATGATTTTTTATGAGATTCTCTTGCTCCCCTAGAAAAATAAACTAAATAATATGAAGCAGGATTTAATTACCACATGTAAATATGTATAGAGGTTTAATGATTACAATGCATTGATTATGCTATGTTTAATTTAACAGTCTATTATTAATATCCCTCACAAAGAAACTTGAAATTTAAAGAACATGGCATTAAGAGCACAGTTGTCAAAGATTCAACCACAATAATTTTAAGGTATTTTAACTAGTTGTATAAACTTGCTGCCTCTTTCAGACTTGCAAATAGAGGGTCCTGTAACAAATCATTCTCTCACATAAGGTTGTGCTTCACTGTTTTTTTTCCTTCCTAAACTGGTGACATCAGCCTCAGAAAAAGAGATTTACAGGGAGTTCAAAGGATTCCAAATAGGCATGAACAAAACGTCTGAAAAGACTTCAAGGTTTTTGTCAGGCCATGGAAATGAACAGATATTCCTTGATCTAAAAGTAAAGCCCAAACCATCCTCATACACTTAGTATTAGTTCTCTGTTTTTTTATTATGCTTGTGAACTATCCACATGCAGGAGAAGACTGAGGTTTTTATCCAGATAGTCAATTTGTTCCAGTCCACATCTTTATTTCGGCTGAAGAAACCTATTATTAGCTCAAACAGCAAATTTCCCAGTTGAAAACACATGTAACATTTTAGTAATCTAGATTTATGTCAGGTAGGTCATGAACTTTTATTGTATTCCTGTGGTAAATAACATATACAAGCAGAAAAGCTGTTGACCACTTGTAGTGAACTGGCTCCCCTATTTCAGTTTGAAGACAGTTTCAATGAAGCAAAAAGAAAAAGCTTGCACAGAGCTGTAGAAGCCACAACAAATTGATTTTTCCCACTGCTTTTGTTACCTCATGGAATTTCTACAACGTGAGAGCCAAACAGCTCCCAGCTAAGATTTTTTCCTCCTATTTTAAGGAGAAATTACACATTTACAGCAAAATATCTTGCACGTATCCAAATTCTAAAGAATTAACTGGGTAAACACTTTGCTTAAGTGATAGAATAAATATTTTCCTACTTCTATTTGTTGTTAATTTGTTTGCTGTAGGGTTTTGCTATCTTCCAGCTCACTGAGTGAGCAGTTTATATAGAGTTTTCTCGAACAGATTGCACTTCTCAAAGGATTATCGGTTTCATACCTGAAAATATTACACAAAAGCTTATAATTAAGGACACGATTTGTGAAGCTAGGCCAGCAAAAAGCTTTTAAACCCCTGGCACCTTCAAGCTTGTGTGTCATACTTCCTTCAGTAGTGTGGGCAATATCTCCAATCTAGCTTTTCTTCTTGAACCTTCTGAGATTATTTAGAGCTATCTTAGGTGTCTAGATCTTGCTTTGCCATGTGCAGTACAGTCATATTCTCAGGACATATCTCTATTGCAATCAGAAGTGTGTCACCTCTATACATAAGCACATTTGTGGTAGCTTTCCATAGCTGACTCAAACGCCACGAGAAATGCAGCATTTCAGGAGTGACTGTGTTTGTTCTCCTGAGGCACTTGGTATTTAAATGATCAGCCTTACCTTTTTTATCTACTATATATATATATGTGACTCAGAATGGGTGAATTTATATGTATTCTGAGCATATATGTTGTAGTCACACTTGCACTATTATTATGACTTTGAGTTAAACAATCACTAGAAATATGTACCTCCAGCTGTCAGTTCATCACCTCCAGAAATATTGGAGACAAAAGATGAAACACCATTTGCAAGGGGGTTTTTTCCCTCCAGTGACTGTAAGGTGAAAATTATTAGCACAGATAATTAGCTTAGAACAGCTGTGTTACTTCCAGCTGGATAAAACTATGTAAGGTGAATTAGTTTATTTCTTTGCTGAGCTGAGCCTTGAAGGTGCTACCTCAGAGCCATGACTTGGGTCTGTGGATCCCACACCAGAAATAACCAAAAAAACCCCAAACAAGTGTTTTTTACATCTGGATCAGTTCCTTCCTTTGGCCATACACTTACTTGTGTTTTTTACAAAGACAAAGGACTGAGTAACCTTGGGAGGACAAGGGGTATTGCATCTATTTACAACTGCACAGACATAAAGCAAAGAGGCTGTAAAGCCATGGTCTCAACTATCTTTTTGGTGTTCCCTTAAGTGCTGCAGCAGTGAATATGCTGTTTGTTGTGAATCTCAGTCAATGAGCCTGGCTCTCCTCCACTGAATACTGAGGAAGGTTTAGGGCCCCAAGTCAGGACTGCAAATGCCAGGTCCAGAGAAGGCAAATGGTTTTCATTCACTGCAGTACAGAGCAACACAATTAACACACCTTTTCTGAACCTAAGCCCTGCAGCAATCACACTTCTTTTCCTGACCTGCTGCTGATGCAGGATTGGATCCAGTCTTGGCACACTTATGTTGCTGTACTTCATGAACAAGGATACCAAGTCATCACTACTCCTAGTTATACATTGTTTAAATGAAGATCCAGACACTGATTTCCTCTTGGCAGCAAAATCCTTTGGAAGAGCCTTCTGGACCTCAAAGCAGTTCCTCTAAGCACTCCCACATCTGCATCTGAACATTTCTCACCATCCTCCCAGCTCTCAATGTCAGCTCTTTGGATTGCAGGTTAATTTTGAATGAGGGACAGTCAGACACACAGGCAGAAAATGCACCCTGAGCGCAGAAAGGCATCCAGGTTGTACAAAGGAATGTATTTGTCCAATCATATGTCACCAACCCCAAGCATACATACTCATGATCCTAAATCTGAACAAAAATTTGCTAGAAATTCTCTAGATTCTGTTGTAGTTTTTTTTTTTTTTTTCTTCATTTTCTTTCCCTCATTCTGCCCCCTGGGGTATCTTTGGAGAGAAGTTAAAGAAAAAAAAAAAGAAAAAACCCAAGAAAATTCTGGAACTTTGATGGTGTGAGATTTCATTTCATATGCTACATTTTAAACAAATCTCCTTCTTTTTATTATGAAAAACTTACTTTGCCTTAGTAAGTCAGGTATGACAGCCACCTAAAGCCCCAACAGTTACTTTTCACTGCTTACAAAAGCTATTTTAAAAAGTAACTTGTAATTCGATTGGTGAAGCAATTTAACAGACTAGGCATATATTGAAAAAGTGAGCAGAAATGTTTAATCTGGAATGATTCACAGGAAGACTTATATGTATTCTTTTTTCTTCCAATGCAATATTCCAAAGTCCTAATCTTTGTACTTGCATATGTCAAAATAGCAGAAGTCAACCATTAATAGAAAGGTCAAAAATCCACATTCCTCCTCTGCATATCCTTACATGTGTTTGCAGGCATCTCTGCATATCCTTACATATGTTTGCAGGCATCTTATATGTGTGCATGTTGATGCTTGTGTTGTGTGTACATGTGGCAATGAATATAAATATTTCTGATGGTGGATGTTTACAAGGAATGTGACTCATATACATGAATCGTTGATTATATGTATGTTATCATCCATTTGTATGAGTTGCAATGCATGAATCAAAGCACTTTAATCTACAAAGGTATTCCACGCAACATGAATTCGTTGCCATAGCATTTATCATGCAAAGCCTAGCCCCAGTTCATTGCTGAATTAAAGAATACATCTCCAAGCAGCTATAAAAAAGAGCACAAAGTGTGTAATATAGTCTGTGGCAGAGAATCCACATCAGTATAGCAGCCATTCTCATCCCATCAAGCATGGATTTCTTTTTTAATGTAAGCAATTTTGTCTGGGATGCAGAGAGTAATCTCTTCTCTTATGTATATGCATTTTTGAATTTTTTATACCTTTTCTCCTTTTAGCTTAATTTGTAGCTTGATTGAAATGGCTTTTTCTATTACTTCCTCATATTCACAGAAGCTAAATAATGAGCATTATTTTCCTCATTCTAACACATACTGTGTGTTCTCTTTGAGCCAGAATCTGCACTATAATTTTATGGAACTATTGAAATGGTAAAGGACAGTCAGCTCTACTCTGACACTTCTGGAAGCAAGAAGATCTGACAGGTGGGATTACAGCCTTGATTTTGGAAAGTCTAGTTTCAGATGTCATTCTGCTTCAAATTTCTTTTGTGGACTTTGGCATGGCCATAGGGTATCTAAGCTCTCTGTATGGTGTTATCTTCTGTAATGACGGACAGAGATGCACTGTGCAACACCACTGGTGAGAATAGAGTTTAAATCTGTCCTTCCCTAGAATTTATATATAAAAAGACATAGAAGAAAATGAAGCGCAACACAGAAACTATTAGGATGACACTAAGACAATATCTAGGGTTTAATGGTGCAGCTTTTCATGCACATTTTACAGGAAAACTGCAAATGTTATGAATCACAGGATCACATAACCACAGAATCACAGATCATGCCAAGTTGAAAGGTACCCACAAGGACCACTGAGTCCAACACCTGGCCCTTCACAGCATCATCCCCAAGAATCACATCATGTGCCACTCTTAACTCTAGAAAGGTCTCTCCGGATCCTCCTTTTCTTCCAGCTCCCAGCTCCCTCAGCTGCTCCTCACACGATTTGTGCTTGAGACCCTTCATCAGCTCCATTGCTCTTCTCTGGACATGCTCCAGCACCTCAATGTCCTTCTTGTAGTGAGGGACACAGAACTGGACAAAGGACTCAAGATGCAGCCTCACCAGTGCTGAGCACAGGAGGACAATCCCTGCCCTGGTCCTGATGCCTGCACTATTCTTGATCCAGTCCAGTCCATTGGCCTTCTTGACCACCTGGGCACACACTGGCTCATGTTCAGCCAGATATCAGCCCACATCTCCAGGCGCTTTACTGCCAGGCAGCTCTGCTGCCACTCTTCCTCCAGACTGTAGTGCTGCAGTGACCAAAGTGCTGCGGGGGGTCATTGTGACCAAAGTGAGGGACCCAGCACTTCACTTTATTGAACCCCATACTGTTGGCCTCATCCCATCAAACCAGTCTGTTCAAATCCCTCTGCAGAGCTTTCCTACCCTCCAACAGCTTTACACTGCCATCCAACACACCTTAGTGTTGTCCTTGAACTTACTGAGTTCTAACTTGTACAGATCAAGGCAGAAATATATGTTTCTGAAGCAGGAAGTTGTTCTTGGGCTTGCAGGAATGCTTTTGTCTTTCACCTCCCAAGTTCTGCCACACCAGGCTCTGAATAATTTCTCAGATAGCTCTAATTTTTAATGACTTTGTCTATTATTACCAAGAGAAATGTGGCAAAAGACCTATACTGGTGCTCTGTATGATGTTATGACAGAGATGACACACTTTTTTTGTTTTAAACAGCAAGTTGAACTTTTTACTTGTTTCTCTAAATGAGACAAGTAACTTGCTGGAAGATATGGGGTTGGGAAGGAGAAGAAAGCACAAGAAATACATGTTAACAGGATTGAAAAGAACACTCCTTGGACATATTAAAGGTTCATAGCACAGACTAAAGGGCTGTATTATGTAGCAGCATAACATGTGTTTTGCCAGAGGTTCAGAACACTCTTTTTGCTTGAGTGGCATGGAATAAAGTTTATGAGAGGGGAATAGCATCCTCTGATTATAGCAGATGAGACAGCAACAGACATCAGTTTAGGACATTGATTCTGACAGGCAGAGTGGCTGAGCAATACTTGGAGCTTTGCACTAAACTAGGTTGTCTTCCCAGATACAGCCTTGTGTAACCTCTGTTAATGTATTCAAAGAAAATGTAAGAAATTTTTCTTTCCTCTGTAACATGAATGTTGTGGGGAAGAAAAAAGTAATTTTTTTTAAAGTAGACAGCAAGTAGGATAGACAGAGATTTAGATTTTATTGTCTACTAGCTCAGTATGTTCTCCTATACGTTATAGGATATATTTAAGGAAAGTTGTGCTCAATTTCCTGTCAGTACTAGAAAATTGATATGGAAGAAGAGGTCAAATTCCCATGGGTTACAGAGCACATCACTTAGCAGCATTGAGAGATATCAATTTTGCCTGCTTTCTACCTTGTAACATTTGAAGGGAGAATATGGAATATGGAGTCCAATTTCTAGATTGTAGCAGTAAACCAACAGAGGTGTTGGAAGTCAGGAAAGGAGTATATGAAAAGAATAATGGAGCAGCAATACTATTCACTTCTTGTTTAATGTGTATTTTAGGGATTCATCTACATAAAACTATTATTCTTACTACCCATGTTTTCATCAAAATTGCCAAAAATTCTGTAAAAATTCTCCTCTTAAAATGTGAAACTGTTGATGTGACTGTATAGTTTGCTAAGAATTTTGACTGCCTTCTTTGAAGAGACACAATCATTTGTCAAAACTTAGTTCTGTGTTGTTTTTATTAATCCTAGCCATTGTCTGTAGACCACAGCCTACTGATTTATTTGAAACCCAGATAACAGTCATATAGCCCAATAATCTTAAATTTAAAAAAGGAGCAGACCATGAAAGAAAGATAGTTAATTGCATCAGGTTATGTCACTGGGCCAAGCAGTGCAGCTCAGGTTCAGGCATCCCTGAAGGGAAGACATGAAAAGGCTAAGAAACTGAGAAAAATATGACAGAAATAAGATCTAAAATGATGCTGATGACACAGCTTTTTAATAAAGTCCTCTATTTCACAATGTAGACCAACTTGTACTCCTTTCTGGAGGTTCATTATAAACTTGTGTTATTCCTTCTTCCAACATCATCTTGTCATTTAAAGAGCTTTCCAGTAATCCAAATAGAACACCTTAAAACAGTCATGAAAATGTGTTGAGAGGAACAAAGCAGCAGATGTGAAACATTTGACTCCAGTCATTTGCATTTCAGCTGCACAATGTCTAAAACATTGCAAGCATTTGTTTGGTAACATTTGTGTTGGATAAATATCAACAAAAAAATAAAGGTATTCTTCAAATAAACCCACTTGTTGAATTGTTAAAACAAGTGGATGGAAAAAGTTGTGGTATGTGTTTAAAATAAGAAAGTCAGACAAAAGTCAGTTTATCAACCTTTGGAAAGAATGAGAGGAAAACATTGCTGCATTAGCTCTAAACGCAGAAAAAAATCTTGGCTATTGCTTCTGTCTCTCCTTTCAAATCACAAAAAAATAGAAATTAAGTCATGTTTTTAAATACAAAGCCAGAATTGAGAGCATGCAAGAATTTGTTCATTAGGCTTACTGGGAAAGAAAGTGAACTGTACTGAGGGCCATGTTAGTTTTGTTTTGTCTTTTGCATACTTGGTGAATTCTGTAACATGGCAAAATAAAAAAAGATGGACAATAATTTTTCTCCAATAAATCTTAATTGTAACTAGTTACATGAAACAGGTAAGAAGATAATCTTTTTTTTATAAATGTATGACAAATCTATTGCTGATGATGAGTAGCAGCTGAATTTTTCTTCCAAAGCCTCTTAAAGGCTTGGAATAAAAAGGCTTTGTGTCCCAGAGTGACTTTATGATGCCTGTATCCCCAATTGTCTGTTCTGTATATTGTGTTCTCTACCTTTAAGTTTGATTTTCAGAGCAAAACAGGGAAAGAAGAAGCACACAGTTTTGAAAAACTTTATTACTCCTCTGCCTTCCGCTCCTGGATGGTCAGTTCAGCTGAGGCTTGGACAGACTGCTGTGGGACAGAGATCTCCTGTCGTTTTTGTTTCTTTTTAGTTGGTTTTAGATAGATAGGGCAGAGAACTGGTTGTTTTGTTTTGTTTTGTTTTGTTTTTTTCCTTTTTTTTTTCTTGGGACTGTTTAAACCTGCCCCGGACTGAAAACTCAGAGGAGAACTGAAAGATCACCCCTGTGCCCTCCGGAGCCCAGGATGGCATTTTTCTCCAGTACCGGAGGAACTGATAAGAGACTGAGAGAGATGAACTGCACCCACAGCCAGGACCCTTCTCAATTTGCCATCTCACTTCAACGAAAGGTTTTATTGTTTCATGTTATTCATCCTGTGTGCTCGTGGGCATTTTGTTTGTTAAATAAATAGCTTTTTCCACTTTTCTCCAAGGAAATTTTTTCCGGACCGGTTGTGGGGAAGGGGCCGTTCGGGTTTGCTTTTCCAGGGGAAGCCCATTCAGAGGTTTCCTCACAAATTTTGCCCTAAACCAGGACACTTTGTTTGTACTACCATAGATGAAGCCCAAGCTCATTTTGCCAGCCCATAAAAATCAATATGTAGTACTGGTAGGATTACCAAAGTCTTTTAATTTATAAAATTAAAAAAAACACCAAGACTTATGCAAGTTCAATGTCCTGCAAACAGACTTCCTCTTATATAATCAGCTTTAAACTCACAACAAACATATTTGATTTTGTTTTTTAAACACATCTATATTCTTCTTATATTTTTGTCTTTAAACAGTGAGTGCTCATCATATTATATACATGCAAACAAGCATATTCTGGCCTAAAGGCTTCACTAAATTGAGTTAAATTAAGTAATAATTGCTTGACTTAAAAGATTCAAAAGCACTAAAAATCCACATGCTGTATGAGTTCCTTTTTTGCACTTTACAGTGAAAAGTTTCTGAAGCATCCTTTCATACATACACTGAGGTTGGGGGCACGGATTATACTTGTGTGATTGTCCTTCCAGTCTAAGATCAAAATCATCAATGCTCTAGGTGGATGTATCAATGAGGAAATGAGAAATTATAGTTTTTGTCACATGAGGAGCTAATGGTGCAAATCTCAGTAGCCACGTGACAGTCATGCAAAGCAATCAACATGCCCAGTGATATTTTGTGGCCATAGGAGATATGGGCAAACAAGTCAAAATATATTTGCAGCAGGAATTGAAAATTTACACTTCCTATATCAACGCTGCGATTAGATTGCATCAAAAAGAATGAATAGAGTATCACATCAGATGCCCACCAATGTGAGTCACAGGGGACTCTCCTCATATAGGTGTAGGATCTAATTTGAGGTAAAGAACCGAAGAACTATCAATCTGAGCAGTTTTACTTCTTTATCTCAAGAACAACACCAAAATTTAAATCAATAAATATTTCAATACCTAGTTGTTTAATGTTTGATGAAATCTTAAGGCACTGTTTCTGATTGAGATCCTGAACTATGTGTCCCTTGAAAAAGAAGAGAAGGGAGTGAGATGAAGTAATATCATATTTCCATTAATGACATAGAAGTACAATTTCTCTTGGAAGGCAAGGGTTAAGAATGAGGGAGGTAGAAATGTATGCCAGGACAAGTAGAAGTAGGGAGAAATGGATTTTGAAATTTGATCATATATCAGCAAAAGCAGTTTTTAAAGTATTTCTGTATAACCTTTGCAATCACATTGCATTTACTGTGTATTTCTAAAATATCCAGTACATGATTATAATAGAACTGTGTATTTAGATAGTAGTAACGTATAGGTTTTTCTAATTTTAAAATAAGAAGTTGGTCTAGACCATGGATTGTTGCTGTTGGACACACAAACACACACACACTCTCACTTTGGTGAGAGGGCATGACCTGTTTATTATGAAAATCTGACTCACTTTTATAGTATTTCTACAAAGGCCAGGGATTGGGGGAGAAGGTTGACACCTCTCCCCATCCCATTGGTTGAGACAACTGTCCATCAGCTGTCCATATCTCTAAAACTGAATTAAGAAAAACATTGCTTCTATTTATAACACCTGTGTGTGAGAAAAAAACCTAAGAACTATGAACTGTGAAACACACAGAAGGCTGAAAAATCAGGGCGACACTGGATGTGTTTCACAGCTCTAATGTTTTCATAGTTTTCAGTTTCTTTCTCACACACGGGTGTTATAAATAGAAGCAATGTTCATGTTAGACGAGGTTGTTTAACATTCCTTCTCTTGGAGTAAGGGACAACTGATGGGCAGTTATCTTGACCAATGGGATGGGAGAGGCGTCAACCTTCTCCCCCAGTCCCTGGTCTGTGTAGAAATACTATAAAAATAAAGTCAGATGTTTTAGTAAATAGTTTATGCCTTTTCACCAGACAGTGTCTGTGTGTGTGCTATTGCATGTCCAACAACGACACATGGAGGATATTGTCTTCTTTTTCCCTTTTTCTTTTCCCATAACAAATATAAAAACTTATACTCACATTCAAAATACATAATAAAAAATGTTACAACAGACATTTTGCATAACCATGTTGCTGACATAAATATTTCATATGCAGATCATTGCCATTTCTACAAACTATACATAATTGACTAAAATCAATTTCAGTGATTCAAACCAACACCTGCATTTCTCCCATCTCTTAATATGTAAAGAAATATATTCTGATGTTTTGATTTACTTATCCATAGTACCTGATTCAAATTATTCCAGCAAAGTTACTAAAATGTAAAACCAAAACTATGTTATAGAATTTTTCACCATACACAGAAAGCCATTTTATTGACTTTATTAAATTGTTACTTAAGAATTTTATTCTTAAAATATATTTTATAAAAAAAAAACCCCAAAAACCCCCAAAAAGATGACATTAAAATATCCTAAATGATTCTTCAGTGACTGATCTTCCATTGAGCCTCTCTTCTTGGCTTAAAATGAGTGAAAAAAGGTTCACTTAAAATTTTAGTTCTCTGTTGGAAGTTCTGCAGTCCTTCCAAATGTAGGTGGACCAAGTCATCATTAATGTCCCTTTACTGTCAATGGTTCTGAAGTAGCACCTCTAGTGTCTCTTTCTTCTGTATGTTTTAGTTTACTATTTGGTGTTTAGTTCTTTTTCTCCTCTCTCTGTCATTCATTTTCCTCTTTTTTTTTCTATTTGGCCTTCTTTCTGCCTGCCAGACTACCTATTCTGTCCATCTCTCCCTTTTTTTTTCGTCCAGCCTGTTTAAGCATAGCAGTTTGTTCAATTTATTTAATTCCTGGTACTGGCTTGTTCTAAGATAAAAGATTCTCTTTTCAACTATTTAGAAGCATAAAATTAATGAAAACTTGCTGTTAAATCTGCTGAAATATCTTCTGCTATGTTGAACAGGGAAGTAACACTCCCAATCTACAACAAACACAGATTTTTGAAAGCTGTTCAACGAACAGCTTGTTTTCAGAACCTGTCTGTTGGAGACAGCTGCATCTCCTCAGTCATAGAATCACAGAAAGACTTGGGTTGGAGTGGTCCTTGAAGATCATCTTGTTCCAATCTCTCTGCCATGGGCAGGGACACCTTCCATTAGACGACCTTGCTTAAAGCGCCATTCAACCTGGTCTTGAAGTTTTCCAAGGATGAGACATCCACAGTTTCTCTAGGCAACCTGTTCCAGTGCCTCACCACACTCACGATAAGGAGTTTCTTCCTATTATCTAATCTAAACCTGCCTTCTCAGTTTAAATCTGTTCCCTCCTGTGCTATCACTACATGTCCTTCCAAAATGTCCCTCTCCACCTTTCTTGTATGCCCCCTTTAGGTACTGGAAGGCTACAAAAAGGATATTATGTCAGTAGAGGCTTTGTCAGATCAGCCAAGTAGCTGTAGAAACTTCCTCTTGATTGAATTATCCATTTTGTCCTCCAGTTTCCAAAAAAAAACCTCATCAGTCAATTTAAGTTCTGTCCTAACTCTGATAATGGAATGCAAGGAATGTGCTACACTGAAGTTTATATATGGTCTGCCTGCCAGGTGGAAGAAACCTTCCAGCGAAGTAGGGATCAAGCAAATTTACTAATATATCTGTTGTCAAACTAAACATTGTATCAATACTGACTTTGTAATTGTAAATCTGTATTTAGTTTGATACCAGTTCTTAACTGAGCTCGTCTACAATGATAATATCCTGGTATTGCATAGCTTTATATTTATTGCTATGACAGTGAAGAAAACTTGAGCCATTATCCATGACACAATTAGAATCAACAGCAACTAATCCATCATTTCTAACCTAACCTACCCTTCAGCAACTACTGGCAACAGTTAAATTATCTGTGAAACTAATATTTGAATCACAGTCAGGGTAACAGATAAGAATCAGTTAACTTAAAAGAAATAGGAGAAATACAAAAATATTCTCAATCAGCTCTGTGGAGTACATGTGCCTTCAGTAATGTGAGGGAGTAAAAACAACACTGCCACAGAAATCCATTATCTACATATCCAACTGTATAAGAAGCCATAAGAAACTCTTATCCTTATTGCAACATCTTGACATTTGTTCTACATCTTCTTACAATGACGGTGGTTAATTGGTTTATTTCTCCTCAGCGTATTCAATAGAAATTCATTGGTTTAGTCTCTTTGAAGAGAGTACAACAATCTTTACTTTGTTGCTATTTCTCCCTGACAAAAATCTATTGAGAATCTGAGGAGAAGCCTGTCACACTCATCTACAGATCTTTGGTATCATACAGCCAAGGACAGAGCCTGGTACGTTCTGATGGATCTTGATACTTTTCATTTATCTTTATTAGGAATGGATCCTGGCAACTCTATGGATGATGAGAAAAAATTAGCTTCTCCAACAAATGCCAGAGCAAGAAACATGCACATGTGGCTTTCTCAGTTCAAACTCAACATTGGAAAGAGAGCTTAGAAGATGGGAGCTCTTTTCTGATAAGTATTACTCACATTTCCATCAAATATTCTGGGTTGAGTTATTTTGAGAGTGGAGCAATGACTCTGCATTTCCACATAAAGGCTTATGTAAATAGTTGATAACGTTCTTCTTGCGCATGTGGGAATATTTCATCTTCCTTTGGAGAATCAGAGATGTGCATCTCCACTTATCTTTATTGTCCCTGGACTTTTGAGAATGTTGAACAGAAATTCAGAAAATACCATCACAAAAGCTTGATTTTCATATTCTAGGTGCTTAGACTTGATTAAACTATTGTTAGGAAAAGCAGTCCTCCTGGTGAATTTTACTCACCTATTGTTTCAGAATAAAGGCCATGTGGCTTCTGTGGAAAAAAAAAAGCTTTAAACCCACCTTTACGACTTATTTTTTTGGGGAAAAAAACCTCCAAGAAAACCTACACTTATAGGAAGTTAGCAGGTCTTTAAGATATAAGAAACCTTGCATTACTCATCACCTCTGCCACCAACACTGCCGCCAGTTTCTGAGCATGGTAATCAGTGGTAGTGAGTCTACATTACAAATGGTTGTCATTTCATTGAGTCACTTTCTGAAGCAATCTGTCTTTTCTCTGCTGTGATGAAATTTCTAGAAAAGATTCTCATGATTTTTCATCATTCAGACAACCTCTTTTCCCTGAACAAATCATTTCTAATTCAACCGTGCTGGCCCACCTCTTTTGCTGTGATAGCAGCTGTTACATGAACCTGAAAATGAACAGAAAACTTTCATTTTCTCAAAAATATTCTAATATTACCCTTAATGTTTTCTATATCTATTTTGTGTTGATCACCTTTTGCATTCTGTCTTTCAACATTTTGGTGCTCAAGACACCTGTAGTCCTGACCTAACCATGTAACAGCAGCCTGGCACTCAAAATGGCAGAATCAAAAACAAAGATATTCTGACCTTATAATTAGTTTGAATTACAGAAGTTAACATATAGATTTTGGTATATAACAGCTGATAATGGTATTACATATGTCTATTCTTATAAACAGCAATGGGACTACATTTTCATTACTGCAATAGCATTCTAATACACCTGAAAAACTTTCCTTCCTAAAGACAATCAGGAAACCATTGGTGAGTTAGAAGTCCTCTCTTCTTTCAAATTTTGAATGAAAACTTCATAAATCAGTCACGATTCAACAAATGGTCTAGACTCTGGTTGCATTCAAACTAATTATAAGATCAGAATGTCTTTCTGTTTACTTCTTCCATAATATGGTTCATAACTTACCTGATAAAATGATAGTTTGGGGTGAGTCTCATGGGATAACAGTTTCAGTTTAGAAAAAGAAATCCCAAATATTGGGAAATCACAAATATTTGGTAATGGTAAATATTTTGGGTAATTTTTATGTCTGTCCTACTGTGGAGGCACAGCCAAAGTGAAACTAAATACGACCACATGTTTGCCCTGGGATTTGGGACTACTTCAAACCTATGGAATGTCAAAATTTAAAGACCTTATTTTTTTTTCTCATTACTTGGTCCAAATATTTAATTGAATGCAAATCTTACTGATTTTTTCTTTCCAAACTGTGAGTGCAGCTATGGATTGATAGCCTGGTGTTCAGGCTTGATTTCTGATCCAAAGGCATTAACTTCAATGGTCTTTGCATCAGATCCTTAGAGAGCTTGTTTTCAGTATCCTCATTCCAGTAATCTGTAGTGAATAATTAAGTGCAGTCCCAAAACTGAGCCCTCTGTTCATTATTCCTTTCAAAATTAAGATGTTTCCACACATGACTAATTTTTTTTTCTCTTCCTGTTTATCCCATTTTATTTCTGGCACCTTATCTTCTCTGTGGCTCTCTACCTGGTCAGTAATCTCAGATGTGGTACTTTTTCAAATTCTTCTTGAAAATCCAAGTGTAATGTATCTGAAAAGTTTTACTTTTCTGTCATGTCAGTGCTATTTTCAAAGAGTTCTAACAGGTTATTTAAAGAAGACCTTCCTTGACTGAAGCAATTTTTGACACCTTGAATGAACTGAAAAGCTGGTATTCTTCTACTAACCTCCATCAAGACCTTTTCCACAAAGCCCATGTTAAACTATGTGGCTTACGCTTTCTCCTCAGCCTCTGTCTTCTACTAATTTACTTATATGTGTCACTTCTCAGTCCTCAGAAATCTCTTTCATATCTACTGAACTCTTAATATACAGCACTTAAAGGGTCACCAATATCTCATTTTGTTCTTTCACAAAAAAATAAAATTGTTTAATTTTTTATGTGAAAGACATCCAAATGTGTGGATGGCTTTGGTTCCTGTAGATACTACGTTAGTAAATACACTAACAGAAGCATAGAATAAATATTTACAAGTTATCTAAATTTATCTAAATAAGCAAAGATGGTTAAGGAGGAGGGGGAAAGGACATCCAAATCACAAGATAATGTGATATCACATCATATTCATATCATAAAATATGAATATGATACAATATGAAACTAGGAGGTGGAGTTGTGAAGTGGAGCAAGACTCAAACGAAAATTATAAGAACTATAAAATAGTAATATAGAGTTTCCAGGAGAGAACTGCTTGCATAACAGGATTCTCCAAAACTGGACTCAAAAAGGCAAGAGAATCCCTATGACTCGACTGTGAGGAAATGCATATGACAAAACAGTGACAAATTCTGAACATATTATACATTAAAAGAAGGTCTTGTTTAGAAAGACAGAAATCATTCCCCCTGTGAAACAAGAAAAAAAGTCAAGAGACTGGAAAATCTGCTGAACATACCCTAGGTATGCATTTGTGCTGTGCTCAGCTCAAAATGGGGCATTCCACAGTTTTGACCATTATAATTTTGTTCACACTCTGTCTGTGAACGTTGCAGAATTACTGAAACATACAAGTAGGAAGGAAAATGCAATAGAACTGTGTTATCATGGTCATGAGAAGGACTTAGAACATAGTGTAGTTGCAGTGCAACAAATACTTGATTGCATTTTTAAAAAGAAACAGCTAAGTATCCAAAACAGGCAAAGCCATTCAAACTCCTGTGGTTATCTCCTCAGATCAATATTTTTCATGCACTGGAAGCAAGGTCCCTGAGGGAATCACAATGTAGTAACTCCTACCAACTGTTGACTATTTAACAGAAACAGTCACCTGGAAATAATTAGCTGTAGAAGACAGAACAGAGGAGTCCAGCTGGTCACAAGCAGTCTTAAAAGTAAGTGGTTACCTGGTAATATCAGAGAGGAAAGAAAATTTGAGTACCTGTCCCCTTAGCAAGATATCTTGCAAAGACAATGTGGATTAGATACTTCATTTTTTCAATGAACAATTTTTGACAGTCAGGATATCTCAGTTCAGCATCTTTTTTTACGTTAGCTTAAAGGTATAGTAGTTGATTAATTACACACATCTGTCTTTGCTGCTGTTGGCTGTATTGTGTATGCTCTGACATTAAGTTTTAATGCATAAACAAGTAAACTTTGGACATCATTTGCACCATCTCTAATGTCACTGTGTATCTCTTCTCCCTTTCCTTCTAGTGCAATTATTCAGTGTTTGACATTACAGAGATTCAGGGAAAAGCTACAGATACTGCAAGGTTTTAGGCCTGTTTTACTGCTGTTCTTTTCTCTGCTCTGTACATCTTTTAGCCTCCATTATTTAAACAGAGAGTTGTTCGCACACAGACAACAAAGTTGTTACAATGATGATGTTCTTTTAATGTTTATGGAAATCTCCAACAATATTCTGCGGAGAAAAGGGGAAAAATACATTTTCTCAATGTTTCTCCACCATTTCAAGGTTACTATGGCTTGTTCCGTTGCCAACTGAGTTCTTGAACTTCTTTAAGTCAGATTTAGATGTTTCCATCTCTTTAATTTTTGAGTGTGTCTAGTCTTTATTTTCCATTAGATAAGTAGTATAAATGATATAACATATTAAATGGAAAAACACAAAATAAAATTAAAAAAAAGAGAGGTAATAATCTATCCTGCAAAATATACCTACAAAATTATCTGTGCAAAGGTAATTCCACCATCATCATCATCATCATCACTTAGATATTTAACTCAATTCAGCCTAACATGATTACTTTAAGTCCTTCTAAATCTTTCTGGTCAAGTCAATTTTCATGGTAATAAAATATTTTTTGAGTGCCAATACTTTAAGCATTTACACCATTTATTCCATAATAAATTGTTTCTTGGAGAATGCTATTTACAAGCTGAGTTTCTATGCTCTGGGCTGACTGCCACCTCATTTTGGCTCGCTTCATAGGACTCTGCATGTAAATATGGCTATAAATTGGTATAAATCTCCTGTAAGAGTTTCCTACAGCTCTCCACCCAGAAATACAATCTATCTGCCCTCTCCAGCTTCTGAGAAACAGCACACCACTCAGACTCTCATAGAATGTGTCCCTCATTCAACAGAGATAATTAGTTTCAGTTACTTAAACTGAGCAACTATTTCCATTCAAAGAGGATATTATATTTGCCTAATTGCATTTAAGTGCTAAACACTGTACAGGATAATGTTTCCCGAGTATGGCATTTTTTTGGGAGAAGGCAAACTGCCTGTTACAAGGGTCAATAGAAGGCTGCCGACAGTTTGAGAAACAGACAAAAATTCACAGATCACTGAGCACAAGCATATTTTTTTCCCAAATGACTGTCAGTAAATCTTTCCCACACAATTCATATCCTTATCACATGCACTAAATAAGCATGAAAGGTAAATTGTTGACTTTCTGTTATGCTATGAAACAATCAAGATTGAGCTGAACTAAATGAGTAAGACAGTAGTCTGCAGATTTCTGCAAAAGACCTACTGAAACATCAACCCCACCAGTCTTCTTTTTTTCCTTGCATTTTCCTGTCTTAATTAAAGAGCCCTTTCCACTAGCTTGATCCAGTAAAACACCTACAGCGCAGATGCTGTAGTTTCATTCCAGTCAGAATACAGACATACTTCACAACTTTGCTTTTAATTTTTGGCTAAACAAACAGGCAAACAAACAGTAGATGAAACTAATGGAGAGCTTAATTATATCTATCCATCAAGCTCTAAATTTGCTTCCTTTCCAAAAAGCAGGCAGTCTTTAAATCCAAAAGGACTGATGGCAAGATACCCAGTTTAAAATTCTCCCACTGTCATAGACTGTTTTACTAATTATCCAGATTCCAAGGCAATCATACAACCGTAATCATTCACCTCACGCCTGGAAACATAAGTCTTGTTCTTTTGATGAATATTTATAAGACAGTGTAAAGCAGTCTACTTTCTTTTCCCTTCAGGCAAGACAATTTGGAGTTCATCAATATGTATTACCAAGGACTTTTATAAAAGGCACTTCAAAGGAAATTCATCAGGCATTCCTTTTGTCTTGATTTCTGTTAGACTGATACTTCCTTTTGACAAGTATCAATAAATTATCCTCTGATGGCTAGAAACTTGATGTCTTATTCAGAAACTTCCTCACACAGCAAAGTCTAGTCCTTAAGTTTCCAATGAAATTTTTAGAATCTAGCTTCTAATTTAAGGATAAAGGAGGCCAGAAGAAGCAAGTGAAGCACAAAATAAACACTGTATTTATGTGGTGGTTCTATGATATATTTTACTTTCACAGATGACAGAAATTTGTCAGTTAAAAATTTCCATGACCTACATTCTTTGTTACATTTTCCATTTGACTTTGACCATATTTGGAATTCCTTAAGAGAAAAATTGAGGCTCTTCATCCCCAGTGTTCAAACTGAACAATAAGCAAATTAAAACCAGATTAATGTAGATATGTAGTGTTGAATGACAGAATGTCTCTGTCCCAGCTGGTTATTACTTTTCCTCCCTTGGATGCTGACACAAGGGCTCGTATGTCTGGGAGAGTGGGATCTTAAAGGGAAATAGAAAAAAAAAAAGAAAGCTTTTTTGCTTATTATGCAATAAAAAATACTATAAAGTTGCATATGTTTTTTTTCCCCAGTTTAGTTATTTTCCTAAGTGTGCATGCATGAGAACATACAAAAGATGCACAAAATTAATAAGTGATGATAAGGTAAGTACCAGTCTATGAGAAAATGGGGAAAATAATGGGGCAAAAAATATCTCAATTTAATATTTTCCTCTATTATTTTTTTTAAGAAAAAAAAAAGGAATTATTGTAAGAATATTTTGTGTATGTGTGCAAGTGAATTGCAATTTTAGCTTTAAAAGAAAGTCAGGCCTTTCCACAAGTACAAGTTAACTCTCCAGTCATGTTAAACTGCAATAAGCTCACATACCATGGTCAGGCTATGCTCAGTTCCTTGGCAGCAGAAATAACATCATGAAGGGTTGGACATTTGGGACCTCAGTAAAGTGCACATAGCAAGTGTCCACTTCTTCTGTGATGCACTGGGCTATAACTTGTATCATTAAAAAAACCCTATGATTTCTCATGAGATCGCAATTCACAATTTAGGGTCTAGTTTGTGTGTACACTGGCGGAAGTGAGGAATGATGATATTTTTTCTTGTAAAATACATAATTTGTGATGAGCACTTCAAAAATGTTCTGTCTTTTTTTGAAAAGTTCTGAAGGAAAATGTTGAAAATTAATTAAACTCCTCTATGTCTTTTAACCAGAAAAGTAAAGAAAAAAAAATTGAAATAATTTTATCATTAAGACTGAGTTTATTAGATAAAGATGCAAACTGCACAAGGGACTTCTGAACTCTTTCCCAAAATGGACTGAAAACCCAGCCAATTTTCTCTTCACAATAAAGACTTACAACACAAAAGAGGTACACACATTAAAAGGCACTGCACAGAGTAGTTTATACAGAGATGCCCTGAAAATGAACTGTCAGACTTTTCATTACTGGTTTTGAGTTCTCTTTAAAACTTTCTTTTTATCTTCTCTGGGCACAGAGAAACCTTGTAGATCTACAGAAGGTAATAAGAACCATAAGTGCCTGAATATGAAAAGAAAAAAAATCAGAATTTATTGTCATGAGTAATACTATAGGAGGTAGAAGTAACTTCTGTATATCTAGAATGTAAAGTAACTTGATAGAAGAAGGTGAACTCTAATGGCTGATACTTATCAATTGCTTAGCACTTACCAAATAAAAAGTAACATGTCATGGCATGTGAACAATGTTTACTATCCCAAATTGGCAAGCTGCTGTGCCTTGATGTCTGGTAAATTGGGTTGTTTACCAAGGGATATAGGGGAAAATTAATTTTCTCAATCTTTCCCTGAAAGAAAAGCCCCCTTATTTTCCTCATAAATGTGTTCTTTGTGCCACATGAAGTGCTTAATGTTCAGATTTGAAAAGCTGGTTATTGTGGATAGCTAATTAGAATAACTCACTGTCTACATTATTGTGCTTAATGTGTTGCTCTGAATAAATATTTAATATGCTACCTCAGGTGTTCCTGTCTTAGAATTTTGATATCTCTTTCCTAATTACGGCAGACCAGTTGTAATACTGAAGCTTATGTCATGGCCAGTAAAATTTCTAAGGAGAAGCTGAACATGCATTTTAAAATATCCTTTCAAGGTTAAACTGTCAAGACTTGTGAAAGTTCAGGATGAAAATAAGTAACTATTACCTCATGCTACTTCTGTTAAATAAGTGCCTATTAGATGGATGAAACTTCCTTAGGGTTCAGTTTATGATAGGCAACACTTCTTTCAAGCCTTGATTTAGGAAAAAAAACCAAAACCAAACAATGCAAGTGAGGGGAATGACATATTCCTGCCAGCCTCCTGAGATAATATCTCCCAGAACTTATGATGCTTCTGGCATGATGTTTCCATGATGTTCCATACAAAGTTTTAAGTTCAGCAACAAGAAACAGCATCCTTGAGTGACCCTTGAATGAAAACAAATCTGAAGTCCTGGAGCTCTCTTTCTTGTGTAATTCTCTGTCTTGCCTACTCTTCCTTTGGCATTATGATTTTTGCAATCAAGGCAGCATAGCCCTCTTCAGACATCAACACAGGCTTAAAATTTTTCTCAGGCTGGAGCAGTACAGCTCCTAAAGTCAGGCACTGAAGCATGTCCTATGGGTAGACAAAGAACCAGGAAGAAACAGAAATCTTCTGTCTTGTCTGTGTCAGATGCATTTATCTGACCAAATATTTTGGGCACTATATAAATATTTTGTATTGTGAATTCTGTGTCAGAGACATATCTCTGAACCTGATGGAGTGAAGATTGGGGGTCATAGTCGCTTGCTATTTTCATCTGATGTGTCTATATGCTTGCTGTGTAAGTGGATTGCAGCTTCTAGGCTCTGACTCTGCCCTCTGAATCTACCATACATGGATCAGAGCCCTGGCTAGTGAACACAAAAACCATGATGCTCAAAGGCACTATCTCTGCATCTTTTTGTGGGTTTGAGCTTTATGTTTCATGAAGATACCTATAACAGAAGGAAAAAAAAGAGAAGGAAGTAGTACCTATAACACAACTAAATCAATCCTAACTTAAATACAAAAAGTTGTCTTATTTATTAAATGTATAGAAGTTATGTCCTGTTATTTAGGACTTTCAGCAGACTTCACTCCAGCCGAATAACTTTTACTTATGAGTTTTGTATGTAAATGAAGTATCCATGTGGAAAAGCAATTGGCCTGCTCAACAGAAAGAAGTTATGTTGGACTTATTCTCAAAAAGAGAAGAATAGAAAGCCATCCTACAGAATATTAGATGCTTTTATTTCTCTAGAGTCTACATATCTCAAGGAATGAGCTCCAAAATTATATTCTACTGTGCAATTAAATTTATTTTTTATATTACATGTATAGGAACTGTTCGAAATCCCTAATAGCTCATTAAGCAATGATCATCATGTGCTTGTTTGTTCCTTGGCAGTAGTTTTCTCTTGCAGTTGATTTTTAGGTGCTTGGATTGCTTTTCACTTTTTTATCTCCTCCCTCCCTTCCATTTCATACAGACATATGTCTAGGACACATCAAAAAATAAGAGTCAGAAAACATGTATTGCATGTGCTGCAAATTATGAGATATGTGATGACCCCATGGTTATTTGGGGACCTTATTCAGCTATAAAAAGCCAGGAAAGTTTTGCTTGCCAAAGAGCTACCCTCTTTGCCCTAGCTGCTGCATCAATAAAGCAGATTTGTACATCGTGACCTTTGCTTTTTTGTTCCAGTTGGAGCTGTAGATATTTTAAATCCTGAACTGCAATGTTGTTTAGGGAGCTGAAGAGAGAAAAAATATATCTGTCGTTTGTCACACTGCTGAAAAACAAGCTGTAGTATTCTTTACTGGCAGCTGCTGAGCTCAGGGCTAACCAAGGCAAGAAGAAATAAGCAGTCCATCTTTGGAGTCTGTTAGAACGAGACAGAATTTCACAAGGAAACAGAGATATGAGGCACTACCAGAAGCTACCGCTGCAGGTCTGGTGTTTGAGCTTAACTGTTTTAAGGAGTTATGAACTTACGGTCTGATATAGGATAATATAGAAAAATAGCAAATGAATAAACATTACAAATAGAATAATACATAATTTAGCATATATGAGTCACTAAAACTATGTGCTACTGTAATTACAGAAAGTTAAAAAGGAAGACCAAAGATAAGATTCAAAAATCAGAAACATGCCATATTTGTTCCAAATGAGATGTTAGAAATCCAGATTAATTGCAAATAAGCCTTTCAAATTCTAAGGATACTCTACAGTGTCCTTCATAGTGATGTGATCTTACCATGCTTGGCACTGTCATGCTGGTACCTGTGCAATTGTATGAATGGCAAATGTGGTATGTGCCACCTACCAAAAAACACAAATGCAACCCATAGCAAATATTTAACTCTTCATCAGTATATATTCAACATAATGATGGTCTGACTAGCTCCAACAAGGCAAATACCTCAAGAATCTGCCTTGTTATTGCGTTTGACTTTAGTAGAAGGTTTGCTGACACTGAGAATTAAGAACCTCAGCTCAACAAAAGAGTCAACACAAAATATCCACATCACGGATTATTAGCAGCACAAGACAAAGTGTGTAGTACTACTATAAAAGCTGTGTATTGAAAACTGCAGAAAAGCAAAATAAATCCTTGCTTCCTTCATATCCATTGTCTAGTTACCATTTGTATTTAAACAAAGAAAAGGTTTACTTTTTATTTCTTGATGTGTCTGAGCACAAAACACCTTCCTACACTAAAAAAAAAGAAAAAAAAAAAGCTAGGGAAAAAGTGGTATACAGAAAGCATTCTATCTCTCTCTATATATATCTGTGATCAATGTAGGCTTAACAAAATTAAAGCAATGCACTACTGATCTACTGACTTTTGGGTTTTGACTGAAATTTTATGTCTGTGAAAAACAGAGACAGATGGAAGAGAGCAAGCTCCCCACTCTCCAAAAAATAATAACCAAAAAAGTATTTTTAAGAGCTTTCTCCTGAGATCATGTACCTACATGATCTATATGCTATTTTAGAATTTCATTCATTGAGGATTTTTGTACTCTTAATCAAGTGATCATGGCTTGTAGTATGCCGCCTGTCTCTGACCTGCATGAATATCATGCAGATATCATGAAACATGTTCTATTTTTGCATTTAAGACCTCTGGCTTTTTTACATACTCTGACTAGGTCTACTCTTTAAAAGACTATTATATGTGTTTCAAAGCAGACTAGCTACAATCCAAATTTCTTAGGGAACCTCAGAAGGTACTTAGATTGCGCAGATTCTCTTCTTTCACTGTTTTTCATATTGCCATCTACATATACATAACTTTTTGTGCTCATCTTGGATACTTCAAGGCCTTTCAGGTGTTTCTCCACAGAGCTGGAACAGAGTAAAATTTATCTTGTCATAGAGTAAAATTTTTCTGTTTCTCAAAGCTTTTATCCTTTGAATCTACAATAATTAATATCACAATATAAAACAAATAGATCCATTTGCATGCTTGAAATTAAGAGGAAACCAAAGTTTCTGTTACCCTAAATTGTATGTTCTTCTGCTCTTGGGGAGGGGATTCTTCAATTCTTTATTTTATTAAAGTAGTAATTGTTTTATATTTTTTAAACTTTTGTTTATCACAGATAAAATCTATGATAAATTCTATCAGGTAGACATAAGGACTGCTGACCTACCTTGAAAATACAGTTAAATTTTCTGAAAAGGAAAATTGCTATGTGATATAACTGGCATATTAATTATACACTAGTCCAATGATTGATTATACTGTGGTGTGGGAATTGCTCTCAACACTCTCCTCTTTGAGAATAAACGGCAAACTTATCATTAGAGCACCTGCATCCTCACACAGGCATTCAATGAGACCATCACTGTTTTTAATCTTCCTGTAATTTTGGGAACGTGCTGTATGCTCTCCAAGGTGCAAGAAGGACATGTTGTACCCATTAACCTTTCCACACAGAGAGTGTTCATTGCATCCAGCAGTCTGACAGGGGCCCAGTCAGCTCCTGGATAGGACTAAGCAACCAAATGTGTGTGTTTTGTACGGCATATGCTATCAGCTAACGACTTGAAAGTCATCTTCCACATGGAGTGAACTTGAAACAAACCAATTAAAGCTCATGTAGTAAATAAATCATCATGATAATGTCCAGTTGTGTTTGCTAAAGAAATATGGGAAGCTAAAAGAGCAAAACATAGGGATTTTTAGGGCTGTCTCGGTGACAAACTGTATGAATTAGACAGATATAAGAAAATATCTTGTAGTGGTGAATTTTTCATTAGAAGTCAATAGACTCGGTAAAGCTGTCAAATGCTAACTAGCTTACCTTCTGCTCTTTTCAAAAAGGTTAATGGATACAGCACATTTGCTGGTGTGACACTGAAAACAAAGCATGACAAATGGTATGCTCTTGTGTTTGTTTTGCACCCTTTTTTAAATTTTTAATTATTAGTTTGTTTTAGGTCTTCTATATGTAAAAGTGGCTAAGTGTGAATAGATATTAGAGCTGCTTGAAAAGCTTTGTCATGAAGCCATCATGTAGGCCATGGAGATGGATCTTCCCAGGACTAGTTGTGCATGCAGTGCTAAGGCTCTAGTCCACTGTCCATTCAGTACCGCTGAATTCGTGCAGGTCCTGTTGTTTCTCTTCTGCCTTGTCTATTTACAGAGGTCTTGCAAGTCAGGTAGAATCCCCAGTAATTTCATGCAGCAGGTGGCATGATGAAACTGATTTTTGTTGAGGCTTCTAGGCACCATCACAGTATAATAATCATGTGAGTGTTATGAGAAAAACATGTATGCATGTTTAGAATATATGATATTGATGTAGGTAGGAAAAATAAAATTGAAGACTTCAGCCGCTGTTTTTTTTCTTAATTACATCCATTTTGTGTAGTGTGTTCATCCTTTACCTGAAGCCTTAGGCTCAGATTCTGCTACCACAAAATATGAAAACTTTTTCTGAACTCCAAAATACAATTCATTACAAGCTTAGTCAGAAATTAGTAGGAATAATCTTTTAACTTGTGGCTTCCAAATCTTTTTTTTTTTCTACATTCTTTATCACTAGTATATATTTTGTTCCATGAATGTCACTGGATCTAGGACTTCTAAGTGAATAATTCTAAGGACTGGCTATTATCGGACATCTTTTACCAGCCACACGATTCAAGAATAGGATGAGTTGTTCCTACAACGCATACCTAATCTGAAAGCAATGAGACCACAATCAGTCAAAGAAAAACCCAAATTATCCTAAGGAAATTAGATCAGTAAATGAGACTACTAAAAAGCTTCATAGAATGTTGTGAAAAATCACTGATGATTGGTGGATGGGGTCACTTGGGCATTTCCCTCTTGCCCAAATACATGCAGAAGCACTATTTAATTACAGAACTTCTCCCTCATCTGTTGTCTGTTTGTGCAGTGATGCACTCCAGTCAGGTTAAAATATGTGGGGTATTTTTAGGAATATTTTGAGAAAAAAATAATGATCTGTGACCTTCAGGAGATCAGAGTAGATGACCTTTTGTGTCCTGAAACTATTGCATCATTAGTAAGGTTGCTCATCTTTTGCATCTTTTAACCTAAAATTTTGGATGTATATAATTAATACTTCCAAGCAGAAAAAAAATTTCAGGTCAGATTCTTAAGTCATAAGCAGAGGATTTCACACAGAAAAATAAGGCTCAGCCATGTAAATCTGTTGTGGGTTGGGTTTTTTTCCCTCTTTTCGAAGCACAAGAACCTTCATCAGGCGCTAGGTAGCCATTTACACAAACCTTAGAAATTTTTACAGTCAGGCTGGATCTTAAAAATAAATCCCTGAGGCTATACAAACTTCCAAAATGCCTTACAGACAGCATCTATCAATATCATGTTCCATTAATTTGGTTGCAAGTTCTCATAACAGTTTCTAGTAAAAACCACAAGCTACTTAGAAAGGTTTAGAAATTGTGGAAAATAAAAATAGAAGTAGGAACCTGAATTTCATGAAATACTTGTAAGTGCTGTAAGAACTCTGAGTTTACTAAGCCATTGACAATTTCAGTCTTGATTTCTGTGGGGAACAAAAGGTCATACATTCAGCTACTGAAAAATGTAGGATTTAAAGAAAAACAATACCAAAAGAAACTCAATGTTTTCAAAAGTTAAAACACAGCTATAAATCCAGCTGTATGTGGAGAGGATTTTAATAAGCTTTGGCAATGTATGTTGGAATTTCTTATTTTATTAATTCAAGAAATAGTAATTTCTGAGACTCTGTTATTCTGAGTCCATTCTCCTAACATCCACTGATTCTAGGTGAAAATAACCAAACAAAACAATCTGAGAATATTGAAGAAAATAAATAGGACCATATAATTTAATGGAATTTTCTGGTAGTCTTCCCCTAAGATAATAATGGGGAGGATATTCCAATGCTAGGAAGAAGTAAAGATAAAAGTGGGAATCCAAGAGCTACAAAGTCAGAAAAATCATGTTGGAAAACCCAGAAGTGCTACACTGCTTGACTGTCCCTTGCAGAAACAGTATTGAATTTCTACTACAGGAATAACCGTTTTAATTGGTTTGTGTAACTGTTGCATCAGAATTAATTCCAGACAGTCTCTAAAATCTAACAATTCCAGACTGTTATTTCACATTGAGGAAACAAACTGCAATAAGCAACTTTCGACAAGCCTACGTATGATGACATACTAAACTCCAGGGTCAACTTCACAGATGAGCATGGAGCCCAGGCCACCATGGGAAAACTGTGATAGTAAATTTTTTCCCACTAAGATGAGAGAAATTGGGAGCCCAAGCGCTGCCAAAAAGGGCACATGCAAAACAGAGCTTGCATATACTTATTTGTTTCTTCATTTTTCCTTAGCAGCTTTAGACAGACTTAAGCAATGGTTTTTCACTTGCTAAATGCAGCCAGTAAGACATTTCAGATCCTTTGGTATCTGTGATAAACAATAATTCTTGCTTATAACATGAAAGTCAGAAATTCCTCTTCAGTGTACTTATGCCTCCCAGGATAAGAAATGAAGGGCATTGCAGCTTTTATAGCAAAGATATCAGCCATCTTCTCCTATTGTCCAAATTAAAGAGGTTCCTATAGACATCTATTATTTAAACACTGTAAGATTCACCCATACTGGAATGTCTTTGGCACTTCTGGGACTCTTCCTCCTTCTTGATTCAGCCTTCTGCCTTTTGAGTATTTTTTTCATGTCTCACCACTGCAGCCCTGCTTTCTGAAAAATGCCATTATATTTGCCTCCCTTTGCAAACCACATCCTGTGCTACCTTAACTTGCCACTTTGATGATTACTCTATCTATAAGACAGACATCTAATAATCTCTTAGGACTTCAACACAAAATGTAGCAAAAGGTTTCTTTGAGTATCTGTACTCCAGAACTCCTTGTGTCTGCAGTAAGACCGAAGAAAACCATCTTATTCTCGCATAGAATACCTTCTGTTCATTAGGTGCTTGCAAAATTTTGAAAAATTCTCATTATAAGGGCAGCAAATAAAAGATCAGTGGAAACACGTTGTGCAGAAACAGGCATTATCGCAGAAGCTAGTTTAAGGCTTAGAGTAATATAAAAATAACATAAAAAGGCTGTGACCTTCATTCTTTATCTCTTTACAGCTTGATAGTTTATTCCTTCAATTAAATCTTTCTGGCTAAAAAGGTAACAATATCAACAACAGAAAGAAAAATTGAAAGAGATTATTTTTTTAAGACACACATAGAAGAAATCTCAGAGTTAAATTTAGGATAACAGCTTTCTTTGTCAAAAGTAAAATTTAGGGTTTTTTATTTACTTTCAAAAACTTTCAGCACGTATCAGCTCATGAAACCAATTCATTAAGCAGCTGAAAGCATATTAGAAACAGTGTGATCTAAAGAATAGGAACACAAAGACATATAACTGTTGCCTGTAGCTTGCTCCTGTCCTGTGCTTTCCAACAGTCATCAAATAGAGTTTCAGAAATGAACAGTCAAGTGCTTAAAATGAAGTAAATGTTGCAGTCAGAGAAAAACAAGAACAAAGAGGGAACAAACATGGGAACACAAAAAGAAAATAAGATAGGAATGGGTGTCTGTTCTGGTTAGTGAAGGTTTCCCTGTGTCTAATTTCCCCCAGTAACGTTCTGTAGTTGGGATATTTTATTATCATAATTGTAATAATAATAATTATTATTATTCCTTCTAAAGTGATACTCAATCTGAAAATTGCACAGGACAGACCTCATGTGAATACTTCTATTTTGAGCTATGCACACAGCCAAGACAAACTGCAGGCCTGCCTTATACCAGAACACAATTTGGCAGACAAGGAATCAGCATGATAAAAACTTAAATTTTTACTATTTTACCTTAAGACCTTTAAACTATCCATCATTTGAGTAAATCAGGTAAGGCTAATAGAATATTTGGAAATCACTCAAATGCATATCATTTTTCTACTTCTTTATCCACTGAGTTTTTCACTTGGTCACTTTTGGCCTTATTTATAAAAGCAGTATTGACTTCAAATTGGATAATAGCTTTTTACTGCTTTTATTAGGTGTCGGTTTGGGGTTTTTGGTTTTGTTGTTGTTGTTTGTTTGGTCTGGTTTGGGTTTTGGTTTTAGTGGGGTTTTTTCATTTAAGTCAGGAAGAAAAACTTTTCTGTCTTTATGTAAATGGTGAATATAATCATCTCATGACACCAATTCCCTTTGATGAACTCTGTCCTTGCTGTTATGGTAGCAAGTTCCTTCTCATCTGAAGAAGTAGATGAGGAAGTATAGATTATGGAAAAAACTTAATTATGAATGAGTACTCTGTAGATTATTTCACATAAACATTTCCTTTATTTCTGTACAATTCTTTCTCTCTTTTTAGCTTGATATCTGTATTTCTTACTACTCCCTGTAATCTTTGCTATCGATATAAGCAATTTTAGCTAAGCCCTGTCTGTTGACTGGTATTAATGTCTAGCGTCATTTTAGATCTAACAACAGCAACTTTTCCTGTCTAACAATGCAAAAAAACCCAAAACAAAACAAAAAACCACTGAGGTTCTTTTTCCTAATCCAACATACTGAGTGGAAAATAATCCATTCAGTTACTATAATTGGCCTACTAAAAACCAAATGTACCCAGATAAAACATATCCTCTTTCCTGCTTGTAGACACTGATGTTTCATTGGCATGGAAACTGGTGTTTACAACAGTCTGAAGACATTGTTTGCAGGTGTTGCATAATGTTATTGACATGAGCAGTATTGTTTATATAAGCAGAATCGCTGTGTCTAAAAAAGTCTCTCATCTACATGCGCTTCCTCATGCAGTATGACCCTACTTACTGCAGACTACAGTGTCTGATCTGTAGCTATCAGCATTCAGATGGCAATTTGATTTAGAGAATAAAGCCTGAAAATAGCTTCATTTCACATATATTACTTTCCGACTGCTGCTGAGATTGCTCAGCCAGAGTCCAGCTGTGGAAATGTTAAAACTATTCATCAGGCATGAATATTCATCAGAGTGATATTCTTATTTTCCCACACATCACTAGGATGGCAGATACAACTGCTGTGTGAGAGGTGTGAATTAACCCTCCAACTCTCTTTAAAAGTAAAAAGCTCAGGAAGCCCAATGATGTCTCTGCAGTTGAAAGGCAATACCTTCTGGGTCCTCCTAATGCAGCTGTATTCAATGTGCTATTTGTCATATCAGTGGATCAGTCCAAAAGGACATGGCAATCCAAAATAATGACAAAATCATGATTTAAGCTTCCCAGCTCCTGAGCTCTGTTTAAAATAATGAAGGCTTTTTAAAAGGAATTATTTGTGCTTGCTTTTATAGACTCAAGTCTTTAGGGACAAAATGACAAATTAAATCATTCTGGTTTTAATTACATGTTGAGGCTGAGGAGTAATCGTAGGATCTAGAGGTTCAAGAAAAGCCAATAAAACACAAAGGCTTGTAAAACTGAAGATAAAATGGTGAAAATGCTTCACTAGAAACCTCCTCTGGCTTCAGTAGAAATGGGATTTGGATTCAACCACAAAGAAAGGCATAATATCTTTTAGGCCAACTTTGTAACCCTTGCATTCCACATATCCTGCTGAGTTCAAAAGTTTACATAGGTTGATAACTGTATATCTTGCATAATGAATGCAAAAATTCAAGGCGAAGCATTCTACTACCAGTAGTTCAGTTCCTGACACTGAAGCACACACCACCATTCTCAAGGCTGAGTCCTGGCACCAGACCCACAGTTGCCATAAGCCAGTACAACTGTGTTGATTTTGGTGGAGCTACAATATTTGACATCAATTAAAGATAAGGTCCATTAACTTTCTATTGTCTCTAGAGCATCTGCCCATAGCTTTGTCCTGATACATATTCATATGGTAATGGTGTTAATACAAAAGTCATTAGATTACAATAAAAATATTTCAAAGCTTGTCTGACAATGTACAACAATAAAACCCACCATGTGGCAGAAGTGCTGTGCACAGCCTATATGCCATTCTTGTCCTAGGTTTCTCTTTGTATGTATGCTTTGCACCATACTTTTCTTTAGGACAGAATTCAACGGCTATTAAACATTTGTCTGGGGAGAAAAGAAAATAAGCAAGCAGACAAACAAATGATGCCCAAGCATTTTCCTAAAGCACTTGGAACTGATGCCAAAAAAAAAAAAAAATACTGTTTTAACAATGTGCCTAAGGTGGTTCTTTATAGCTTATAGGTTTTGATTCATATACACAAATTTAATCTTGAAGGAAAAAAAACATGCTAGTTCTACTAACATGAATATTCAGATGCCACCAAGTTGCACAGGAGTTTTAATCTGCTGGAGGATAGGAGGTCTCTACGGAGGGCTCAGGACAACCAACAGTATGAGGCTCCATAGAGTGAAGTGTTGGGTGCTGCTCTTGAGTCACAACCCCATGCAGTGCTTCAGGCTGGGGAAGAGTGGATGGAAGGCTGCCTGGCAGGAAAGACATTGGGACTTTTGGTCAAAAACTGCATGGAAATGAGCCAGCTGTGTGTCCAGGTGGCCAAGAAGGCCAATGGCATCCTGGCCTGTATCAGCAATAGTGTGGCCAGCAGGACCAGGGCAGGGATTGTCCCCCTGTACTCGTCACTGGTGAGGCTGCACCTCAAATCCTGTGCTCAGGTTTGGGCCCCTCACTAAAAAAGACATTGAGGTGCTGGAGTGAGTCCAGAGAAGGGCGATGAACGTGGTGAAGGTTCTGGAGCACAAGTCTGATGAGCAGTGACTGAGGAAGTTGGGGTAGTTTACCCTGGAGAAAAGGAGACTCAGGGGACCTTATCATTCTCTACAACAGCCTGAAAGAGGGTTTTAGACAGATGAAAGTCCACCTCTTCTCCCAGAAAACAAGTGACAGGACAAGAGGAAACAACCTCAAGTTTCACTAGGGAATGTTTAGACTGGATATAAGGAAAAATTCCTCCACCAAAAATGTTTTCAAGCATCTGAATAGGCTGCCCAGGGAAGTGGTGGAGTCATCCTCTCTGGGGCTAAAGTACATGTAGCTTTAGCACTTAAGGATATGGTTTAGTAGTAGATTGGGCACGGTTGGTTTAACAGCTGATTTAAAGGTCTCTTCTAATCTAAATAAATCAATGATTCTATGATTCTATAAACTTACTCTGTTTTGGATGCCTGGAGGTTACAGGGTGAAGAAAACAGGTTAACACTGCCTTTAACTTGAACTTCCATCACCTGTCTAGAGCATTATGAAGTCATTAAACCACTGTTTGCCTCAACTGTTTTGGATGTGCATGTATGCATACGTATCTATGTACATACATATATAAATAAATATAAACATGCATGATCAAGTCAAGTGTGATGAATTTCAGGTCATGTAAAATGAATCTCACCCACATGCCCTCAAGGTAACTGTAAGTAAAGCTTGGAATATGTGAAATGAATGTGCCATTCAGGAAGACTGAGATGATAGTCATCAGTATATACAAGAGATGTCATTTAGACACCCCCATTTTATATTCCTCCTGGTAAATCCACTCCAGTCAGCAGGAAGGAAAATATGGTTGGGTGTCAACTTGACAGTGTCACACCCTAATACATAATTTTAGTTGCCAAAGTACAGTGATTTCTAAACTACTGTCAGTTCTTATTGCTCTACCATGTACCAAGTACCTGCTCATCAAACAGTATGTTAAGTAATCCTCTAGTTTGCTAGGGCACGTTACTAAATTAACGCTCATGTACTCAGATGCTCTCAGTCGAAGGAGGATGTGAATGCCACTGATCATTTTCCTAACCTGTGAGCTCAGCACGTACTACATGCAGTACTATTGGTGTCTTGAGAACCCAGCCCTAATGTCATTTGGTTCAAAGAGATGTATGGCTTCAAGATAACTAAAACTGTATCTGGTTCATGTGGGTAGGAAGATGTCAAATAACAGTATATATCAAATATATATCAAAGCTAAAACCCATGCACTAAAACAATAACACTATAGTTTAGGGAGCACCAGTAAGATTTTTGAAACTATAGAAGCCTAATTTCCAAAAGAATTTTGCTTCTAGAGGATCATTAATCCTACTGAAAGCCAAAGGGACTTAGGCTAGATTGATTTCAGTGGGAGTTAGTCATTCTGAAAATCTCATTAGGTTACCTGTCCACATCTTTACGCTCCCTACTTAAATGTTTTTAATATTTGGCTGCCAAGTCTTTTTTCAAAATGAAGTCTTATGCTCTAAACTTAGATTGTTAAAGATATTTATTATCTTCTCGTGATTTCAGAGGAAATGAGGTACCTAGGCATCTTTCAAAATTCTCATCACTATTAAAGTTAAATTTGAAATGTGTGGTCAGGTGAGCAAAAAGGATTTGCAACAGCTGATATTATATAGCATGTTTCCCTGACCTTTATCTTTTCCATTTTGCAATGAATCCTGTATTCTGTTCAAAATTAAGCCATTATTTTATGTACCAAACAGTCATACTGCGTTAATGTGGGAAGAAGAGAAAGCAATGTTCAGATGTGCATGGAGACTCAGAGCAGTGGGCTCTGCCATCTGCTCTGACATGTATAATGGCTCAGAAGTTCATTGCAAATCCAATATGCAGGGACTGTGAGAGCTCAGAATCAGCATGCAGTGCCACTGCATGACACGCTGAGCAGCTCAGAGCAATAGGCTGTACAATAGCATTCCTGGTGTTCACACATACATAGATGTTTCTCTCAAATTTATTTAGGGTAGAAGAAAAAAATGAAGAGAGAAGAATGGATGAAGGTTCAATATTCAAAAATAATTCCAGGTCAGGGTGCACATTTTACATGTGACCTGATCACTCAAGAGCTGTATTAATTTATGAAGAGCTTGGGATTGCTTGTTTATGCTGTTTCTGGGAGGATTTATTTTTAATATAGGATTTCAGCAAAATGCTTTATGTTTTCCTCAGTTTCTTTTGGAAAATAATAACTAGATTGAATGGAGCACTTTAGAAGATATTTCATTTCTCGGCTTTTAAAATCAATATTTTTCTCACTGTCATGAATATTTTTTTGCAGAAGCCTTGGTAGCTATTTTTGTTCATTGCAATTGTGGCTATAAGTGAAGATGGAGTACCTTTCTCTCATTATTAAGAGCTTAGTAGCCCTGAGCTAAAGGCTGCAATTCTTCATGTCACCACTGTGGTGGCAAATAAGATTTTCTATTTAGTTTCTAGTAACCTCATTTGTCAAGGAGACTGTATTTCAAGTTTATAGAGATTTAAGACAAACAAAACTGGACAGTTAAATACTTTTTTGTCATAAATTGAATTAATCCATTAGCAAAGAATTAAACTAATGGAACACTAACATTGCTGATATGCTGGCCTATTTCTTTGCATAAAGAAGGTTTGTGAAGTTAATATAAAAGTTAAATAATTTTTAATTAGTGACAGTTTCAGCATGCTGCTGGACCAATGTCATACAATGAACATGAGTATCATCCAAAATTATTGCTGTGGTTTTCTCCACAGAACTTGCCCCCTTATACTGTATGTTTTTAATGTGTGTGTGTGTGTGTGTGTATGCATATTGGCACACATGTGATGGTCAGGAGTGTGGATCATATGAAATCTGACACAGATGTTTACAAAACTTGAGCAGAAGAATTCTGTCAAAAAGAGAGATCTGTTCTTATAGATTTCTTGAGGGTTTCTTTCTTTCTTCTTCCTTTTCCCCTCTTCATTTTTCCTACATTTTCCTAGTGATGGTTGAGATAAGAAAGGTTGTCCTAGCAGGTAGGAGATGCTAAGTCCCTCTCAATCTTCATATGACATGCCTTGTGTGCTCAGTGGCTAACCCCTACTTCAATTGATAGTCCATGTTTAGGGGCTCTGGATGAAGGTTCTAATCAATGCAAGTCTAGAAATCACTTTTCTACACACTATCTTAGCCAATACCATTTTTTATCTGTTTTAGATTGTCCCGACTGAAACAAATAACTGCCGGTCTTAACTGCAGGTTTTTGATTTGACAAAATTTAAACTTCAGTGAAGGCATGAAATTGCAAATGACTCACAAAATGAAATTAGCATAGCCTACATATCATACTGTGCTTTCTTCCCTGTTCTCTCAAATTCATTTCTGTTCCTTTAGGGTTTTTGGGAAGTGTTTGAATATTTGGAGCAGGACAGTACTTTTCACAACACAATGCAAATGTTTGGTGCCCCAAGAGGCTACTGTGTAGATTAGGATTTTTTGAACATCCAAAACTTTGATTAGGCATGCTGGAAAGGGATGTGACATCATACAAGTATCTTAGTTCTACAACACTCCTCTTGAGTGCAAGCAGTGAAAAAAGGTTCAAATTTTTTATAGTGGAGTTTAGGGTTCTGAAAAACACTTTCACGTCCCACTATGGTAGAGGCTGTAGTAGGCATTATTTATCATGTCATAGTAGAGTGAGGAAGCCCATAACTCCTGATGGTTTTTTGAACACTTTCTGGCAATTCTTTGTAGATAAATTCTGATCATTTTCAAATTTATTCTTCTTATTGTTTTCCTGGTCAAAGTGCTTTCATACTTTTAATATAAACATTAATTCATCTTAAGGGAAAAAAAGAAATTTGTTGAAACTTTGCAGATTTTGTGTATCTTGTTAATTCCTTATTATCTTGATGACAGAAATAATAGGAAAAGTCTAAGAGTTAATATTTTCATTTTATGTTTTAATTCTGAACTTTAAAAAAATTTCACATGATAGACTAAGTATATTAACATTTTTGTTTCTTCTCGGGAGCTGAAATATTAATGAATAGACTTTTGAAAACTCACTTTGTCACTGTCCAAGCACTTACAAAACTATTAGATTTCTATATTAGAACATATCTTATTTGGTCATTATTACTTTAAAAAGTATTTTATTGCAAACACTAATCTGAATAATGAATCTTAGATGAAGAAAGTATTTTTCTTTCAGGAATTGATTAAATTCTGATTCAAAAATTATATCTAGCCTTATGTTGTTTTTGTAAGTCTGTTTGAACTGACAGAGCTAACATTTCTTTTCCCACTACATAAAAAAATAAAAAACAATGACAGTAATCCAAATTTTTCACATTCCTTTAGCAGTCTATTCCTGAAATATCTTTAAAACCAGAAAAAAATCCTTATCTATTTTCTGGTAGCAAAAATTGCTGCTCTTTTACAGTAGCAGTAAAATATCTCCTTTCCTAACTCTTCCATTTATAACTTTTTATCCAATTATTTACAACCTCAAATACTTTAAAGGCAAGAATAATCTCTGAAGGGCATCAAAAAAATCTTACCTAAACTCATTTCATTGTTATATAAATGTATGGAGAAATGTGTTTCAATCACAATAAAATATGTGAACATTGATTTATCAGTAGATGCTTCTAACTTATAAGTATTGCAGTTATTATTTTGATTTGCTTACTCAGGTTCTATTCCTGCAAAGATATTCACAGTGGCCTCCTGTACTTCATTTAAAATTCCACAGATTTAATTGGTTTTGTGTGTTGAAGAACCATTATTACTATTTTTATGGATAGTAGAAATAAATTGATGGTTATTTAGAAAGCACCTTTTTATAGACAAAAAGTATATTTGCTCTCTTTCCATAATTTTTAACCAAAGCAGGGATTAATCTGGTTGTATTCATGATCCTGTTCTTTTCACAACTTAAAAATCTCCCTGAGAATCAAAGGCCAGTTTGTGGTTACTTAACTGAACACTAGATTTCTCTCAGTGCTCATTGGGCACATCTTCCTTTCCTGAGCCTGGTGATGCCCAGGTACAGAGGATACATGAGCTGACAGGGAGCCAGATTTTGCCATCCTTAGGGTTTTGCTTAGCAGGGTGCTGAGATGAAGCAAAAGCTTCATTCATTTCAGGTAAGAAATCCATTGTTTTCACCATGGGACATGGATAAAGGACAGTATACCTGAAAGCACAAATTTCAAAGAGGGAGCAAATTTACAGTAGATAAGGCAGATAAATAAATTTCTAATATTGCATTTAGGAAAAGAGTATTATGCACCAGCTTCAGTATTTTCCTTTGTTTCTATGTGTCTTTTCTTCTTCTATTGACTGACTCCTCATCAAGATGCATTTTCATTACCAGAGGGGCTGCCTCCGCATGACAATGTTACCAACCCTTTCTTGTGTCCAAGCATCACACTGTTGTTGCTCCATCACTTTTACTGGTACAAGTATTTGTACAGCCATACTGTAAACAAGATCACAAGTGCTGCCTAGCAGTCCTCATTGGCAGTCAAACAAGATTTTCTGAGAGAAATGAAGATCCTACCTGCTGAGAGCTAAGGACAGAGATCCTTGTATGATATGATTTTTGAAGCATATTTTTTGATTAAAAAAAAATCCTTCTGCATTTGTATGCTTATAAATATACACATTCTTAGTAAAAAATGCAAGTATTGGCTAAGTATTTTCTCATTTATTTCAGCTGACATGACAACATACACCTGAAATTAGATGTGTTGAAGTTCGCTTAAATTATGTCTCATTTTCTGAAGTTTTCTCATGATCCAACATCAACATAAAATATATGTTTTGATTAGAGAATTCAACTGTGATTCTGAGTACTCCACTTTGAATCTGATCCAGAATACTAAATCACCATTAGCTACAAATCTTTTGAACATTTAACTGTTCACAAAAGAGAGAAGAAAATTATATTGTTATAGCCATTTTAAAATAATTTTTTTTACCACAGCGTTCTGCATATTCTAATAGTCTAGTTTTTGTAAGCTATGTTAAATTTAAAATGTCTCTGGGAGCTTTCTTGATAAATTCTCCATGGTTTGTTCCATTTTGCAAAGATTGGTTTGCTTGTCTGGAAATGAACCAACAATGAGTTCAAAGTGTTTTATAAAATTTTTGTTTGGAAATAGTTTATTATTATTATATGCCCTTTGTATTTTCCCTATTTTGAAAGGGTAGATCAATTATCTAGTCTCCATACTGAATAATTCAAATAAGTTTTCTCATTAAATATTTAATCTGTTCAAAATTATACAGTCCCTATATATCAGTTAAATGCACACATTTATGGAAGCCAAGTTTTATTAAACCAAATTAAATATTGAATCAAATTTAATAATTAAACTAAATTACTTATTGGATCAATTTAAAATATAACTTCAATTTATGCCACCATAATCAAATAACAAAGGAATAAATATTGAACAGGTTAAAAATAATCATGCTTATCTGCTGAATTAGAAATATTTCTTTTAAAGTCAAGAACTAAGAGGTAGATGCAGGTGACTATGAACAGAGAACAGAGATATATTCTCTGCCATTGATCTTCTTAAACTAGAAAACAGAAAATATCTGCTACTGTAGTGGCCACTACAGGCAAAAAAATAGAAAGAAAATGTCTATTTACACTTGGGTTTTAGAAACCTATTCAGAAATTATCTAATCTTAATAACAAAGAACTTTTTAGGGATATTCTTTTCCAAGGACCTCTTCTCTTTCTTATTTCCAGCCTGAGCTATGCACTATTTTAAAATTGACTCATAACCTATCATACATTGTAGGCTATTTCAGCCAGACCCAGGAAAAAGGTTTTCATTTGATTGAGCACCCAAAAGCCTAGTATGTCTGGTTTATGGCACTAATTTCAAACTAATTCTTCATCTTCTTTATGAAATACTTTCTTTTTTAGCCAATTTCAAATCATTCAGCAAAGTATTGACTCTTTCATTATTTACGTGCATTGACAACTCCATGGGTATGACAAGTACACAACTCTAATAGCCCCACTCACTTCTCTACACAGGATCAGTCAAAAACAGAACTGAAAAGTTACACAGGATTGATTCAGAATTCCAGAATTTGGACTTTGATAGATAAAGACAAACCGGCTTGTTAGAAATGATCATTTAACCAATCTTGTAAAATAACTTATTCAAAATAAATCTATCCTACCCTTAAAAATGAAAAGGAATGAACAACATTGGTGGCAAGGATAATGGATAAATTGAGCCAAAGGTGAATTTGCTGAGCAATGGGAGCATAAAAAATTATCACTGATATCATGCCTCAGGAACAAATAGGTAGAAAAGAACAAAGTGAAGAGAATAGAACTTCTTTGCTTTAATCAGTAACTGCTAAAACAAACTAATATATGGAAATCAATATAGAAAGAAAAGATTGGGTTTGGCCACACTGAGTTTAATGACCAAATAGACTAAAATTCTCTAAAGGCAGGAAGTTCTTAAAAATATCTTCATTATCCAGATTCCTGATCTATGTGCAGGGAACCTCTCTGTGTAACATATTTTCTGAATCTGGCATTTTGCACCTTTTCTGCAGCAAGAAAATCAAAGAAGAAAGTGCTTTAAAGAAGACCTGCAGCCTAAAAATTGACAATATTTCTTTAAAATATGTGGAAATGCCACGTAAAGCTATTTGTTCTATCTTTATAGTAGGAAAGAAAATCAGCAATTTGGCAACAGTTACATTCTCTGATATCTTTGGTCTGGCTGCATTTTTATAAGACCAAAGCACTTTTTATTCAACAGCATTGAATATTCTTTTTAAAAAAATACAGAAAACAATTTTTTTCCAATTATTATTATTATAATTTAGCATATTTCTACACTTTTTGTTTGATTAGAAAGATTATAAGTTTGTTAAATAAATTTAAGAAATTTAACAAATAAAAAATAAGGAAGTCCTTCCTTAGTCTCAGTGCATGCCCTAGGTGCATCTCAGCTGCACACTGGGGAAATATGAGACTCTTCAACTCAGAGTTTGCCAAAAGAAAAACAGAGTGAGCAGCTCATTAGTCAGCCACCCTCTAAAGGACATTTAGTGGGTGGAAGAGGGTACAGGGGACAACATAACATACTCTTGGAAGTTAAAAAGAAACTTCTGAAAGTAATGTATCACAAGCATACATCTGCAGGCTTCAGCAAATATTTTCATTTAATATCTGAAATTCATAAGTGAAACCATTTCAGCAGAAGTCAATGGTGTTTTACACTCAGTGCATCTTAATATCTCTCTCTCCTCTTATGCCATACAACCAGTAGGAAGCGACAACTATCATCATTATTCTTTTCTAAAAAGGATATAGTACAGTAATGCCCGTACTGATATTTCCGACTTTGGATTTTGAAAACAAACTAACAAACATATTAATAATAGCACAGGACAAGCAACTCCACCATTTCGGCGGGGGGAGCAGGAAGGTGTTCATACTTTTGCACACTGACAATACAAATATGTGATTTGTTCATCCAAGTTGCAATCTCATGATATTTTGAACAGGGTATTTTATAGTATGAGTGCCTCTGGCTCACTGAACTCTGAGCTTTTGAAGAGTACAATCCGAAAAGAGACAGATATTCCTTTTTATGCATGTAACTTACAGGTATTCAAAGAACTTCACATTTGCCCTTTTAATAAGTCTTTCAATACTGTATAAAACCAGCATTATTATGACAGATTCTCTGGATGTGAAAATTAGAATAAGTCCAAATTACAGGAAGAGACATAAAAAAATAAGTATAGCCCTTAAAATGTCAGTCATTCAAGTCCTATCTCTTTTCATTCTGCCACAGCAGCACCTTGCTTTCAAACAGTACAATATTTGAAGACTACCACATTACAGAATTGTTGTTCATTGCTGTTACATCTCCATTAATGGCTTGGACACGGGACTTGAAGAAACACTAAGTTTGCAAATGACACTAAATTGGGAGAAGCTGCTGATCCCCTCAAGGAAGAGAGGCCCAACAGAGAGACCTCAAAAAATCAGAGATGGACAATCATCAAGTGTATGGAGTTTAACAAGGGCAGGTCCCGGATTCTGCACCAGGGATGGGGCAACCCTGGCTGTGTGTATCAACAAGAGAACAAACAACTGGAGAGCAGTGCTGTGGAAAGGGACCTGGGTGTCCTGGTCAATGGCAAATTGGCCATGAGCCAGCAGTGCCCTGGCAGCCAGGAGGGACATCCCCATCCCGGGGGGCATCAGGCATAGCATCAGCAGCCCGGCGAGGGAGGGGATTGTCCTGCTCTGCACTGGGGCAGCCTCACCTCGAGTGCTGGGAGCAGTTTTGGGTGTCACAAAACAAAAAAGACATTAAGTTATTGGAGAGGGTCAAAAGTAGGGCAACAAAAATGGTGAAGGGTCTGGAGGGGAAGCTTTATGAGGAGAGGATAAGGTCACTTGGTCTGTTCCATCTGGAGAAGGCAAGACTGAGAGGAGACCTCATTGTGGTCTTCAACATCCTCATGAGGAGAAGCAGAGGGCCAAGTACTGATCTCTTCACTCTAATAACCAGTGGCAGGACTCAAGGAAATGGCATGAGGCTGAGTTGGAGGAGATTTAGGATGATATCAGGGAAGGGTTTTTCACCCAGACAGTGATTGAGCACTGGAACAGGCTTCCCAGGGAAGTGGTCAGAGGACTATCATTGGCTGAGTCCAAGGAGCATTTGGAAAATGCTCTCAGACACATGATGTGACTCACAGGGTGTCCTGCATATGGCCAGGATTGGTCCTGATGTGACCATGGGGTCCTATGGTCCTGATTGGTCCTGATGGGTCCCATCCAACTCAGCATGATTTATGTTTTTATGATTCTATGATACTTCATATCAATTTTGCTCAGAGGTAAGATGATGTGATTTCCCTGCTTTGGGAACCTCTTCTACTCAGAAACCTAGTCTGGAAAGCATAGAAAGAACGTTATGGAAGGATTCAGGCCTCTCATCTTGTGTAGTTTGATCTCAGTAATTCACTCAGGAATGTAAGTAAATTGGGGCTCCTTTTTCTTCCTCCATGTGAGATCATAGTGTATTAATGGTCCAGTTCTAGTAGAATGGAGAAATAAGAATGTATAGCTCAAATCAGAGGAATTTAAATGAGTAAAATACTAGAATTAGATCATTTAAAGTCATATCCATAATTTATGTATATGTGTTTTTTTAAACTGACTGAATGACTATAATTAAGTGTATAGTCTTTTAGTGGAATGGATGACAGAAGGAAAAAAAAATTAATAAAAAATTGTATTTCAAGATATTATGTTTTCATTGTACCAATAACATAAAAATACAGGAATACTACAACAAATAAAAGACAGCTCTCCTTCCTAACCCCTGAATTTACCAGTATCACCTAACTTTATGAGAATTCAACCAAGTGAACCAAGAAGCTGGAGTGTCAGTGTGTTAGTGGGATCCTGCATTCCTGTGCTAGCTGCTGAACTCAGTGTTACATCATTGTGAGTGCCGGTGCTAAGCCTCTTTAGAACAGATTGTTTTGACTTCCTCCTTGACATTCTCTCCACTTTCCACTGAAGCTAGCACTTTCTCAATTCTCTTCTCTAGATGGGTGTACAAGCTTGGGTGTTCAAGACAAGTAGAGAATTACAGCATTTAATTTTGCAAAAGCAAATGAGACAATGATTAGAAAAAGTTATTGGGAAAATGAAACATCATGAAATAGATTTCAGCCAACTCCTTGTTTAACTCCTTGTTTACAGGTGCACAGGGATGTAATAGTTCCCTACTGAAGAGCACAGTGCTGCACTGAGCTGTTGCCAATGTCTTCTATCTCTGAGACTTCTTAAACGTGTGAGAGGCTAAGAAGAGCCTGCCTGGAAGGAAGGTAATGAGAATGGCTTCATCTTTTATCTCTGCATCTGTCACATTGCTGAAGAGGGAAGTACAGTCAGTTGAAGAGAGATGATCTAATCTCCCAGTATATTCATGACTCACTTTTGACTATTTTAGTCCAGACAGCAGACACTGGCAAACTTTATTCAGGCTGCTATTCATTTCCTAACTTTTCCAGGTTTAAGCCAAGTTGAGAAGTCAGATTTGGAGCCTGATTAAGGCATCTACCTACAGATTCATACAACTCCTAAATACAATGCAAAATATCTCAAAATATAGCTAGTGGAGATAAATCAGTGAAGAGAACAGAGATGAGAAAGCAATTCAGCTCACGCTAAAGTGAGCTGAATTAAATACCTACTCTATGATGAAATTTAGCTGCCAAAAATAAGATTCTGGAGTCAATTTGGATGGTTTGAGTTCCCCCACCCTACAAAGATTCCAACTTCCAACAGAGGTTTTTTTGAGCGTGAACCCTTGTGTTACAGAAAACATTAATTGGTCCTTGGGTGATATCCACCAGTCTGTGCAGACATACTGGGTAAAACTTGGCATCTGAAAAACTACTCAGCATTTGTGTTTGAAGAGTTCCTGTCTGGTTAGCTGAATCACTCCCTAAGTTTAGCATGTGCTAAATCTCCCTAGGTTATAATGGAAATTTTAGAAACATGAACTTATTTTAGCCGAATACAGCAATATTCAGTATCATTTGAGAAGCCCTAAATGCAAGATTTGGAGACGTGACAAAGATGTGACTCATGGAAGATGTGCTCTTTTCAATCCAGGTAGAAAGTCTCAAATGTCTAAATGGACAGTAAATGCCTGCATGCAGACAACCAAACCAAACTCTCCCCCACATGCAGAAACCTGCTTACAGTCTCCTCTGTTCAGATGTCTTAGAGCCAGACCATTGTCTAGCTCCGTTGAAGAGAAACAATTTCAGATTGAAAGTCATATTACCCAACCTTCGCACCTTCGACTATTTCCTGAGTCATAGACTATGTCCTAAAATCTGCAGGAATTTAAGTAAGATTTTGTCATTTATAACATCCAAAGGTCTCTCCATTACAAAGAAACTCTGTCAATCCAACCTGTTACCATTCACTCTTAATAGACAGAGTCAGTTCCTTTGGAGAGGTCCCATAAAGGAGATGGCTCTGGCTGATGGTCCTGCCTCAGCTAAAGAGTGAGGCTAAGTCTGTTGTTTTTCCGTGCTGTCCTACTGTGAGATCATACTTTAATCTTCAAACAAGTGAAGAAAAAGACTTTGAAAAACCATCAGTGTCCTCACAAACAGCTATTGACTGTTCATCTTCTGGAAAATGTTAGATCTTTCACAGTTTCGCTGACAAGTCTTCCCCCTCACTGTAAGTTGACCAACTTAGTTAAGAAAGTGAAACCTATTAAATAATAATTTTCCTCTAATTATGTTCCTTTTTCTTTTGAGCTTGTGATGGGAACAGGAAAAAGACACCTTTTAAAGCTCAAACTTCAAGTTATATTGTTGCTGCTACATACCTAGAGAGGATGCTCATTGTATTCATAGTTTCAGAAGTTTAAAACCTACAATATTTGAGTTGTTAATTTAAATTTGATGTTCCAGCCTAGTAAGAGGAATTTTTGCAGTACCAAAAAGACAGAAATTGGGGAAACATGCCAGTGGGCCACAGAGGCACAGTAATCAGTTTTGGCTTCACTAAACCTTTTTGAAATGATGTCAGCCTGATTTTTCAGCCTTCTCTTGTGTTTCACAGTTTTTATAGCTTAGGTAGTTTCTCACGCACAGGTGTTATAAACAGAAGTAATGTTTCCCTTAAATTAAGGGAGTTTACATTCTTTGTATTAGAGATATGGACAGTTGATGGACATTTGTCCTGACCAATGGGATGGGGAGAGGTGTCAGCCTTCTCCCCCAGTCCCTGGCCTCTGTAGAAATACTATATAAAGTGGAGTCAGATTTTTTTAATAAACAGTTCATGCCTTCTCATCAAAGTGTGTGTGTGTGTCTGTGTGTCTGTGTGTCTGTGTGTCGAACAACGACAAAATGTGGGGAAAAATAAATCATGACATATAATACTTATATTTGCAACTGTGTGAGGTTTATTATTTCATTAGCAGGAGATTTGAAGGGTTATTTCATAGAACTAGTCAAATTACAGAGAAGAAAATAACCGAAGAATGCCTCAAAAAGGCTCCTTCACAGACAAGAAGGAAAGGAAGGTTGTGAAATACATGTAAGGGGCAGATAACCCTAGCAGCTTTGGGGAATACTTCCAAAGACAAACTATTTGCATGCTAATTTTTACCTTTTTTTTTTTTTTTTTTTCAAAATACAGCCATTGATGCAGGGAATATGTGAAGTTGGGAACTGATAGGACTGATGTTTTAAGATATCTATCTGCAACTAACACAGAATAAGTGCAAATGCATGTGGAGAGTCCTGTCTCTCTGGGTATGTGCCTCTATTGCTAAGAGCCAGGCAGGACATGCTGTCACCATGTCCTTGCTGCCAGCCAGACTCGAGTCTGGGTCCCCAGGAGATTTTTTTCAGCAATGCCACCCACATTATCTCCACTTTTATGCCTTCTTCAGAATTAAAATAGAGGAGAAAATGCCTTACTCAGTCTGGTCAAACTTAAAGATCCTTCCAAGGATCAGACAGGCTTACAGGTTCTCCTCATCCTCTCCAAGTAATTATTTTTTCTGTTGCTCTGATTTTCATTTTCCAGCCCTCTCAGAGAACTAATCATATTCTCTCACTGGAGACAGGTGTTAGCTAAATACTGATTTAATTTTCACAAGATTGGCTACTGTTCTTCCTTCCTCTGCTGCTCTGTTATACACTGGGGGAATGAGGAAAAGGAGAGTTAAATCTATAGTTCTCAGTGTGAAGGAGGGACTGTACCCTGATGCCTTGTCGAGAAAATAGTCTGCAAACAAGTAATCCTAGAAAATAAAGTCACTGCCATGCAACCTCCACACAATTCACAGAGAGATCCTCTGGCTTCTGCTGGAGTGATGAGGCCAGGTATAAGGGTCAAGCTTAGTCCCACCTTTAAACTGGTATTCTCATATGACACATTATCAGATTATGCCTCTGACAAATTAGTTGTTTTTTTAACAAAACAAAAAATCAAACTGACCTGTAACTACATTTAAAATGTTATTGAATACCATATAATATTTAATAATTAAAGCACTTATCCAGGGAGCTGAAGACACATTACATTACATTACATTACATTACGTTCACTCCCCAGGTTTAGAAGTTGTGTCCAGATGTACAACTCTTCAGCATTAAAAACTGAAATGTTCTTCTCAGAGAATGACCTGGAAATTTATATTTTAGTTTAGTGTGAAATACTCAACTTTTGTCACACAGAACCTTAAATTACAAAAACTAATGTAATTGGTCTTCATGTAGAGGATAATGCAGAGACCTGTATGTTCTGTGGGCAACAAACACCTCATCATGCATCTCCATTTGTAAATGTTATTCCCTTAATGCCTTTGTCTCCAAGACAGACATTCATCTTGTTTTACTTCAGCCTTCTAAAAATTGTCTATTCTGTGTAGTCAATCAGAGGCAATGGCATTTCCAAAGAATGATTAATCTACTTTCTGATTCTGCAGGTGTCTATTCTTCCTTTTAACGACATAGTTCAACACTCGTTTAAGCTGGCCATGAAGGGATGTGATTCAGCAGCTTAGGCAAAAAATGTGAAATGCCACTGTGTCTCCTAGAGCATTGTAGAAATTTGCACACTGCTTAAAGATACTAGACAGGATGTAAGAGAGCTTGCAGATGGGGCAGTCAGGTGGGATACTCCACCTGTCACTATTTACCCAGCTGGACAACCCATTCCTAATTTCTAGACAGCTAAATGGCATCAAACCCCACTCTGAAGATCTAAAACAGTTTCCCAACACTGTACCAACAGGAAGTAAACTTTACATGACTACAGCAGCAGCAGAAAGGCAAGAGGTCTAAATGAAATCTCTGACCTCTTCCAAGAAAAGAGCTCTGTGGAAATTTACTTTAAAGATGCACCATTCCAGCTACCCACATTATTTTTGTAGCCTGACCTGATCTTCAATACCTCCAGTTTGTGGAGGAAGTAGGCAGGACTGTACTCTCCAGTTTCCGTGTGGTATGTTCTGTCTAAATCTGATACCACAAGCGCTGCATACAGCTGTACAGAATTTCAGATCAGTTAGGCCCATTGACTTTCTAGTTTTGGCTTACGTAACGGTGCTTCTAATATTTCCAGATGTATGGTTCATATGAGAAGCAGTGTTTTTTCTGTGGTGACATTATTTAGCTATTTAAAGTAAAATTAAATTAATTTTATTTTCCAAGAATGGCTCTTGCATTAGAAGAGCTTCTGCTACATAAGACCTGCTTCTTAACCCCAACAAGCAATTTAGAGATAACTAAAGCCAGCCAGAAGTAATTCTACATGTCTAAAATATGATTCTGAATATGGAACTGCTTCCCTTCATTGTGATCACTTCAGCCTCTTATCGATGTTACTATTCATGCTTTGACCTTTAGCCATGTGCTTTGCTTTTCCATTTAATAGGAAATTGATGAATCCATCTACCTGTTGTTAGATTTGTTGCCCATCAATTCTGAGCAGTAAATTTCATTGCCTACCCACTAAAAATTCAACTAATAAGAAACTTTTTTTAAAACTAAGGCATATTTATTGCAGGTATTTTTCAAAATACCAAATCAATAAAGTTGCAGCCCATAGCATATCTATAGTTTGCAATGTAGAAGGAAAACAGCCACCCAAAGATGTATAGCATAATAAAAGTACAAAGCAATAAATATATAAAAACTATAAAATAATAGTGAAATGTCAGTGTGATGCTAAGTAACAGATAATAGGAAGTAAAATCAAAAATGACCACCGGAACAGAAATCACATTTTTAAAGGTCAAAATTTTTTTATGGGATTAATGCATAGCCATATCCTTCAGTCTTTCCTCATCTTAGGACTCATGTATTCCAGTTGGCAGTACACCTTAATCAAGACTAAACAATACTGCCCTAATATTTGAGAATTATCACAGACAAACCCTATAGACATAATTGGTCTTTGTAAGGCAAGGGGATAGGTATTCAAAGTCATTATCAGAACTGTTTTTCTTCTACAGTTCTCTGAATTCAGATATTAAAAAGACTAGGTTTTGCCAACTAACTGGAAATGCAGTGATTTCCAATATTCTGATATGAATCTATTGTTAGGCATGACTTTTTTAAAGAGAGAGTTGAGAGTCTGCACACATACATTTCTCAATAGATAGTGGGTTTGCACAAGAGATATGATGAGCTATGGCAATGTAAAGATATATAAAAGTAGAAACTGGGAACGTGTAACAATCTTTTATAATGTATGCATTTCAGACTACCTTATCACATTGGTATGAGCTAGAAATGAGATACTGAAGACAGTTTTCTTCAGCATTTTTTTTTGTTCTAAGCTTCTTCAGTTAAGTTGTCTGTTACAGATAATGAGTTTTGAATACATCTTTGAGCAGGAAGCTAAAAAATGTGTAATTATATACCGCAAATTGACTTGTCTGAATCAACACACACAAGTAACTAAGGGCAACCATCAAACCACAGCCAAAATGCAAAGAGTAGATTTATTTCATTACCTCCCTAACAACATTGGGTGTCAGAGACAGGTGGCAGCACAGGCTCCATTCGGCTCAGTTCATCTTAGCACACAGCAGGAGGAGGGCTGGGGGCTGCTCGCTGCCTGCCTCACTGTGCAAAAAGCTTTGGGCATGTCTGTGAGATCACGTTAACCCCCCACAGGAATTCTACTGCTCAAAACAGGCTCTCTTAGGATACAAAGCAAGATGTGACCAAAAGTACGTATTCTACCGCCATCTTCATAGGGTGTTAAAAACAGGTGGGGTGGTGTTCCTTATCTCTTTCATGACTCATGCCTGATAACTCTGGGGGATATCCTCTGCTAATGGGCCATGGACTCTCATTGCATGACTCATAAAATTATATCATCACATTGTGAAATGCTCTGCCCAGGGAGAGGAACCAAGCATTCCTACCTGGCTGTAATCTGAGGTTGGAACACCATGAGCTGCCTTATCCACCAGATTCCCAGAGGACAAGAGCTGTATAACCAGCACTGGACCTTCAGAAGAAAACCAGACCCTTCTACAGGATCACCGCTTCAACAGAAACACATCTACCACTTCAAGTGGACTGCAGCCACCATTTAATGAGACTGCTACCGCTGCCATGACCAACAGGGTGTCAGGTTATATCTTGACTATGACAGTTTAAGCCAGTATTTTCTGCCTTTATCCTAATTTTACTATTAAATTGTAGTTCTGACTTGGAATTTCCCACTGGTTTGTTTTCAAACTAGTACACAGGCAGAGGATGAACGACAGTAGGCATGAGAGGCATGGAGTCTTCCCACACCAACATTTTTAGAACTCCCAGCTGCAAGGTCACTTTAAGCAAAACTTGTTCCCTCCTCTTCCTCAAATCTTCCTGTTTTAATCCTTTCCTACCAACACTTGTGAAGGCAGATTTAAAGACTATGAATCTTCTGGTAATTATTTTATCTGAATAATCTATGTGGTAGTTCAGTATTCACTTTCAATGGTAAAGATCACCAGTGTGAGATATTAAAGATTGTTATTAGTTCTAATTTGTCCTGAGACACACCTACAATAAACCAAATTTAAGGGGAATAAGGGTAGTTTAGCATCCAATTGATGCACTTTAGAAATGTGTCCTCTGACAAGCATCATCAAGCTTCAAGTATAGCAGGTCCCAAAATGTATCAGGGTATCCTTTGTAAATGCATATTGATAGCATGTTTAGCATACTTCTGAATTTACAGCCAACGAAGTCAAGATGTAGAGCCTGTGCCTGTTCTCAACAGTAGACTTAAGAATGGATGCAACACATTGGACAGGGAAAAGAATAAATTCCCTTTACCCTGGCTGTTGAAGCTGCACTGGGCAGTTGTGTGGGCATAGCTGAAAGATCAGGAAGGAGAACCTTGCAAAAAAAATGAATGCTTTGATTTAGCTTAAATATTCTCTTTGTCTTCAGTATCAAGTTCAATGCCTTGCAGAATAAAGGGAGGTTGGCATTTAACTGTCAAAACCTCACCTTTTAAGCTTAATGTGTCTGTGTTAGGTGACTGAATTAGCTGACCTTCAAATCTTCCCCTATACATAGATATTGAGTCACCTTGGATCCTGTAGATAACAACCATAAAATTTCACAAAGAAAGAAACAACATCTTTAGATTTCCATTCATTATTCTTCATTCGCATCTGTCATCCTCAGTCCCTTAGCTTTTAGGATATCACTATCCAACTATGCACTTCTCCGAATACCCTTTTGGGTGATGAATTAAGCTCCCTGACCAGAAGGGTACAGTGTCATGTTGCTGCTCAAAATAAAGATTGTCTTGATGAGCTGTGGTCTGTCTCAGAAAGAAAGCACTGTTCAATTTCGTGGAAGGGGACCATAGCAATGGGGATACCTTTAGGGAAGGTGAAAGTGTGTGTCTTCCTGCTCTTTCAGTCCATGCCACTAATTATTACTTCTGGATGGTTAAACAGGTCATGAAACAGTGTTCTTGCCTGTGACAAGCAGGCATGGTAAATGTTTTACAGGTTCATGCAGTTATATTTGTTATGAATTTTTGTTCCTTGATCTTTGACAACTGCAAAATGCTCATTTTACTAAATAAGAATAAAACTACAGAAAGCATCTTCAATTTCTTTTTTTATTTAACTGTCTCAAAAATCCCAATAGTTTTCATATTTGAATCAAGTTTCTTGACAGACATATGGTCATAACAGAGAAATCATTCTAGTCAGTAAAGCCCTAAGCTAAGCCCAAAATAATTTTATCATTTGTAAATCATTGTCACTTGAATGTTTTCTCAATATGGCTTAATTATAATTCAACACAATGTAAAGCTTCTGGGAAAAGACCTCCATTAAAAAGGTACTTCCTGGGAAAAGCGGGAAATCGAGAGCTCTCAGCTAGCATTGCACTTTACTATTCATGTATAATTCTTCTGCACCACTGAACATCTGCTAATAAATTTGATTCAAGTTTCCATGATAGTTTTTACCCTCATCATTCAATCTCTGCATGAGGTTGTATCTGATGACAATTGACATTATTTACTTATTGCTGAGAATTCTTATCCTATTAACAATTTAGCCCATAAAGTCATCAGGTAAATTAAAGTGTTTATAAAGAGCTTCCTTCTCCGATTTTGAAAATTAAGCAATAATCTTGATTTAGAAGAGAATTTCTGTAGATTCCCTGGAAGCTAACTGACAGATGGTCACCTTGGCAGTATGCTGTAGCAGTGCAACCATACATTTATTGAGAGTTTCTGATGCAGAAGGTGATCAAGAGCATCAGAAGGTATTGCTTTTAACTTCGAGGTTTGTCAATCTTCTTTTCCTTTGTGCCTCCACATATATAGATAAGCTAAATCCAGATCAAATATAAAAGTTCCTTTGAACAAGTACAGATCTGTCATATTGATTTGGTGTTTGACTTTGTTCCATGTGCTATAGCTCTTTTTCTATGTGGCTAGACCACAGAATTGAGGGTTCAGGTTTCCTAAGTCCATTCTGAGATCTTCCTCTGAATCACTGTCTGGCCTTTTAAGGAGTCATTAAGATCAAGCTTATCAGAAATGCTTACCAATGTTTCTATGTAAGCCAAGCATTTATTTGTGCCAAGTTTGAAACACCCACAATGGGTGAATCCTCTTAATATTCCTGGCCTTAATCTCTGAGTATGTCTTTCCTTCTTAAAAATGCAATAAAAGCAACTCATTTTGTATGGTTATGTGACATAACAGTTTTGAATCTCCCAGAAAGGCTTAATAGGAAGGTTATAATAAAAAATCAGAATTCCAGGGTTGTCCATGATAAAAGGGACTATTACTAAACCAGAAGTAGTCAACTACGTAGGAAATACTATGTTTATCTCCAGATATTTATGGCACAGAAGATCAGCATACATAGGAAAGGGCAAAGAGTGTCAGCTGAGTTCTGTGTGTCCAAAAGTGCATCAGGAACAGGCAGGCAGGGATACTTTGGAGCCAAGTGAAATGGACGTATGCTCACCAGTGTCTCACCCAGAAGGGAATTTCCCATCAAAGAGGAGGAAAGATATTTTCATCCTCCTTGTGGCTTCTCTTCCCATTAAAAGAGAAACGAACTTGTTCAAGAATTGCAAAGAGACCTTTCCTTTCATCCTAAAAATTTATTTCATGGATTCTCTGGCTTTCACAATAAGACCATTCAAAAATCTTAAATGTGTTACATAAAATAATCATGTAACACTGCTGGAGCTACAGTACTTACTGTGTCATGAAGCACAAAAAGTTAATTGACCTGCACCATTGTAAAAAAATTTATTTGAAGTACAGCTGGAAAGGTAATGAGTGAATTGCAGTATGATATAGCTCATTTCACCTTTTGTTATGTTTTCTTTTTCTATTTTAATTTTCAATTGCTTTGGCTTCCTTTTTGCACAACTCTTTTATTCTCCTTTTAGGTTATTTTGCAAAACTGATACTTTTGAAACATGGAAGAAAAATGTCAGCTGCACTGTTGGAGTATACATCCCCTACAGTCCCTGAGACAGGTCACTCAGCCATTCTGTGCAGCATACATATCTACATATGCCTTTTTCTTTGTCTTAGTAACTTGTTGCAACTATGTTATAGCCCTCCTTGGGATTACATTGCTATAGCAATATTATTAAATTCATTTGATAGGATGACTTGACCCTAAAACTGTTTTATTCTTTAAAATTACTACTAGGAATAAAGATCAGTAATAATTTGAGATTTCATTCATTGCTGTTGCTTAATTCTATATTTGATATTAAAGCACATTCTACTTAATAAAAACTAGCCATGTCAGAAATTAAGAATCTGTCTAATCTGAATCTATTTGTACTTCACATTGTCCACAGGGACCCCACTGCTCTTAGAATCACCTTTCATGTAGAGGTTTTAGGCTTTGTATGACCTTTTGAATAATGTGAATATTGTTGCAGGTATGGCATAAGAGCTCTGGATATAGTAATTTTGTGAACTTTCTTTATTTGTAGTTTAAACTATTTTGCTTTTTGTACTATACTATGCCTTTTTAATGCACAAATATTTCTGACTGGTTTGATAATCTATAAATTAAGCATCAGCATAATTAATCAGTCCACATTCAATGCTGGCTTCATTATATTTTAGAATTAAAGGATGCCCACAGATCTTACCCTTCCAATTTTTTTTTCCTGATCTAGAGCAATTCCTAAGGTTTCGTAGTCAGACTTCATCAAATGAAACTGCACCTAGAGGGACATATCTCTTGTGAGCTTGATTTCTTACTACTTTATTCCTGTAGGTAATTACACTGATACAAAGCACAAATACTGCTTAATCAGAACAATAGTATTCTATATTCAGTTTGGACTTGGGTACATTAGCCATGCACAGTAATGAGTATTCTGATTCTTCTTTCCTTGATGAAATTCAAAGAATACACTAAAAGTACTGATTTTCTTAATAGTAACTTTAAACTTGGTGATGTACTCTGTTTATTGGAAAATTAAATTGCCTTTTATCACATCAAAATTAAGGAAAGGCTGATGATCTGCGATTATTTACACTCCTATGAAAAAAATCATATATTTAGTATTAGAAGGTTTTCCACAAAGATTTCTATGATGATTTTGGCTATTCTGCACTATTTCAGTTGCATAGGGCATTGAATTGATAGAATATAATTGTCCTGGCTACTGCAAAGAGATAAACATTATCTAGAATGACCCTTTTCTCAAATACAGACTATTTATTTAAATTTGTTGAAAAGTGAAAATGGAGGACTTATGAAGGAACAGTCCCTTTTAAATACACATCTGGCATCCTGGAAATCAGTTTCTAGTAACTACAAGCAATTATGATAAAAACGCCATTTAGGAAAGTTTCTAGTAGTAATGATAATGAAGCAATGAAATAGATTGTCTGGGGATATTGTGGATTCTCCACTACTGGAGGTCTTTAAGAATAGGTTAGGCAAACATCTGCTGGCATATCAGCACAGACAGTTTAGCAAGGAGGTAAAACCATAACAAAGTGCCTTTGCTTAAGGTCACAGACTGCCCCAACACAAGCAAAAACAGAGGTTGCAGTTCCACAGTACAAAATGGGACCAGCTGCATGGACTCACTCCAGGTCGCTGACAATATCTCCACATGCAACAATTTTTCTCTGACATGTAGAATGATTAAGCAATGACAGTAGCTCCATGGGCATGCACTTTATGTAGTGTGAAGGGTTTTTTGCTACATACTGAAGTCCTTGATCTGCACAGGGATCTAGGGAGGCACAGTACTGCCATGCTGAGGTAACAAAGGAGGACGATTCTGCTTTCCCTTCTCTGTTCTCTCTTTTAAAAAGCAGCCCAGCTGGCTGCCCTGCCTATCAGACTGAGTACTTCTTCCAGGTCATCACTGTTATAAAATATGCAGGAGTATGTTAACAACAGCAGTAATCCAGCAAAGTATTCATTAGAATAATTAAACTGAAACTACAGTTGTCAGAAACACGAGCAAGGTACATGTTGCTCATTATTACCTATGCATTTTCTGTTCACCTCCTGGGGGTACTCACTAATTTGACATATCACGGTGGGTTCTCTACTCTCTCCGTTTCCAAGCTCACCCCAAAAGAGCCAGCTGAAGCACATTGTGGACATATCACTGATGACATTAATCAGTAGAAAAGTAAGGCTGGGAATGCTTTCCAGAAGGCTGAGCATTGTGCTACTGTGTAGGAGGGGACACGTCCCTTCGCACTGCAGACTACAGCCATAAGTTTTCTTTTGGGTGCCAGCTAAATCTTTGGGGTTTTTCTCCTGCTGAATACAAACCTAGAGAAGGCAAGTCAGGGTGGGTAAATCAGGCTCTGGGTTGGGAGAAGTTCCTCTCTACTGCCAACAGAAGATGCCTAAGAAAAGTTCAGTCTCATTAAGCCAGAAGGGCTGTGTAGTTTTACAAAGAGTTTAGACAGCAGTGTTCAGATAGTATAGTATGAGCCACTGCCTCACATTTCTGCTCCTGCACCATCATTCCTTTTGTCAGCCAACTTGTACTCACTTGGGCTCGTGGGGTACCAGCTTAATAGGGTGATGCAAATTAAACTTCATTTAAAGCTGGTCAGTTTCAACAGATCATTATCTGCCCACCAAAGATCATACCAAATATTTGCTCCATTGCAAGTGGGAATGCAGGTAAAGACCCACTGGCAGAAAGGTGGAGAAAGAGCCAAGATATCTTTAAAATTTGTAAAGTTGAGAATTTCTTCCTTGGATTCATTCCAAAACTTCCAGTTATTATCCTTTATGCCCCATATATCTGCTTTCTATATGCTTTTTAATCACTAATGAAATTTCCTTGGTCAAATGCCTGTAATTCAGACTCATTGCATCAGACCGAGCAGCTTAATTCTCATCAGTGAATCTCAACTCCACAGATATTTCACTGAAGTCATTCCAGCTGTAAAAATGATGTGAGAGGAGAATTAAACTCTGTCCTAAACTACTGATTTATTTACTGTGTACAAACTTTAAGACATTTATTATTTATAGATACAGAGGTGGAAAATATCCACTTTCTGTTTATTTGGAGGAAATTGGGATCACGTTATTATTTGCTTGGTCAAATATAATCTATGATTGCACTCAACAAACAATACAAGGGGGATAATTTAGAAGCTTTTTCTCAAAGCTTATTTAACATAAAGAGGCTCATTATCTTTGACCAGTGCCTTGCAAGCATTTTCTCTAATTTTATCTGACACCGTTGATTTAATTGAGAAAAGTCACTCCAAAACAATGACATTTTTCTTGCATGCTTTTTTGAAAAGCCCAAATAATGTAATTAAGACTATACAAAGTAAAGGACAAAAAACCCAACATAATCACCAAAAAAGCAAAACCAGCAGAAAAAAAATTTGAATGCCCAGGTAGAATAAGGGCATGTGTATGTCTGCAATAAAAAATTGACACAGTTAACAAACAGGTAGGTGTCCTGAAGATATCAATTTTTTTAAAAAAATTGCATTATGAGAGCCTGAGGTGGGAAGAAATAAAGGAAGAAGGGAAGGAAACAATTAAGGGGGTGTTCTTACTCCCAAAGGATTATTCATAACACCACTTTTATCTCAATCATTTTTTAAGATTTTTAGTAAAAACTGGGTCATTGCCTTACTGGAACATGACTGAAGAGGAGGTAAAAGGTGCTGAAATCTGTTTCTGTATTATTAGTGCTACAAATAAGAAAAAAAATCACCTTTATTTAAAGTGTTTGCAGCAAATTATGGTATTAACCAGGAAAAAAACTCTGTGGACTCAGTGGGCAATGGATCAAGCCTCTAAACTTGAAGCCACTGGCAGCTCTCATCAGCAAAGTTAGGTCTTTTGAATCCTCAAAGTTTATGCCAACAGCGGTTGCTGCTGTGCTGTCACCTGTACATACCAGTAGCTCTTCTTGGAGGGAGAAGAAAGGACTCCTACTTAGATCAGATTAAAGATACCATGAAAAAGGAACTGGTATGAACAGCTTCAAGATACACAAACCTTTTTCTGCCTTTGTAAACTACAGGACTTTTGAATGGCATTAGACAGTTGAATTGTGAGCCAGAACAGACCTACTGGTTTTCTTTTTTGCGCAAAGGCCTAAGAAAAGGTTTTTCCCATCAAAACAGAACCACAAGAAAAGATGCAGAGTATTTTCTGTGTCATCTATAAATACAAGATTTGTCTTCCCATCTTCAATGTATTAGGAAAAAGGAAATGTGACCATTTTGTGAGCACAGTGTAAAGATGCCAACATGACTTCTCTCAGCTAGAAAACATCTTTTTGTTATAATATGGACTAAGGCCAACAGTCCAACTCACTGAAATCCAGGGTACAGCTGTCATCAAGGGACCACAGAAAAAGAACAGCAAGAAAATATTCTCTGACCTAAAGTAGCTCTTGAATGATGGGAAATAAGGAAATTCCTTTAATCATATTATTGTGTTTAGACTTTGCAATTAATTCCAAACCATGTCCAGTTATTGCTAAAAATAGTATTTATGCACAAGCGTAGGTGGAAACAATAATTTAGCTATGTTTAAAAGAAAAATCAATGAATTTTTAAAATTCAAAATTTCACTTGTATTTCAATTCCTCTTACAAGACTATAAACAATATAATATTCAGAACTTATTTTTTATTAGTAAGAGTTCAAAAGTCAACATACTTTGTTGATCTGTGTAGGGCAAGAGTTGAAATCACAGAATGTGAAAAGCTGACTCTTTTTATTTAATTTTGTTATTACAGCACCTTTATCTCTATTAAGGTCAAGATCTTAGTCCTTGTATACCTGAACAGGGCATGGAAGGGTTAAGGAGATGTCAATGTTTCTACAACGTGCACATATTGTAGTCCTTGGCAGTTTGACACCCTTCCATGCCCTAGGACATATTGTACAGTACATATACAGCAAAAAGGCAGAAATATATGCACAGAAAGCAATATATCTTTGGTCATTTTACTAAATTGGTTGTTAACAGCAGAAATAGAGACCTGGAAGAAGAATGGCCACCTCAAATGATCATTTTCAGAAACATTTCAGTGTGCAGTGACTAGTTCTCTGCCTGGATTCTGCCTGACTGCATGTACAGGGTCGGGTAGTCGCCATATGTTCTGCTAACAAGGCAGGTTACAGAAGCAAAACCAGGAGCTTTTATGGAGAGAGAGGAATCATCAAGAAATTCTCCTAAACACAAAATAAAATATTTCCTAATTTTCTTCATTTATTTAGTTCTTCAATCCTGCTTTTAACCATATTTTTTTCCTTGGAAAGAAATACTTAAACTGCTTTTCTGAAATGCCAGTAGAATTTGTGGATTTTTCAAACACTAAAAGCTATTCTTTCAATTAGGGCTCTACATTTAGCTATATTCTACTTAGAATGGCAGTTCTGAAAAGCCTTGACAAGAGAAACAGAAAAACAGCTTCTCCATCTACAAACTGCACTTATTGGTTTGTCTTTACGTGATATTGAAAGCTTCATTAGAGCATCAGATTTTGCTGTTGCTCAGATTGTGTAAGACCACAGTGATTCAATTGTTTAATCATGTAGTCACAGAATCACAGAATGGATCAGGTTGGAAGGTATCACGGTGGATTATCTGGTCCTACCTCTCTGCTCAAGCAGGATCATCCTAGAGCACATGGCACAGCATTGCAGCTGGTTCTTGAATATCGCCAGTGAGGAAGATTCCACAATGTCTCTAGCCAATCCGTTCCAGTGCTCAGTCACCTGCACAGTAAAAAAGATCTCCCTCATCTTCATATTCAGCTTCTACCCATTGCCTCTTGCTTGGCAACACTGAGAAAAGCCTGGAAACACCCTCCTGGCACCCTCCCTTCAGATACTCATAGACATGGATGATCCAATATGGCAATCATGAAGCCATGAAGCAGCACTATTAACATTTTTAGTATTTCTTCTCTCTCTGATCCCAGAAAGACTAACCTTCTGTTTCCAGTCATCTTGTTTTTACTGGGGATTGCTTCTTGTATTGGTTTGGCATGAATGGTAGAAAAACCAATCGGTGATCTGCTTTGGAACTGACAGCCAAGTTGACCAATCAGGTAAAAAGTGTACACCCCTGGGACACACCGCTTAAATACAGGAATCTTGGGAGGTTTGTTCCTTTTGATGGACCCGGCCATAAGGTAACGTCCTGGCCGGGCCAGGGTGGCCAGGCCGGGGTGGGCCCGGGCCCAGGGCCCCGCCGGCCCCAGGAGTCGGGCTGGGGGGCGGCCGTGCCGAGGC
>WBMY01018712.1:383030-476730 GCA_013397315.1 Donacobius atricapilla
GTTTTAAGTCCACAACCCTTATGCAGCCATAGGAAAGGCTACATTTGGGAACCTCACAGATGCAGTGTCTGGCGGGCTGCGTTAGTGGAGCTGGAAGCCACAAACAGACTGTGTCTCTTGTGGAAAATTACCAGAAGAATCAGGAGGGACTCGTCTCTCTCAAAAGACTGAATGAAAGACTATTTTATTAAGTGCTACTGACTTAAGAGTTCTGATGTTTTGTCTCTTTACATTGTTTCATGGAAAAGTAGATTGTTCTTAGGGAGGAGGGGGTTGTCTTTGAAAAGGTTTCGTGGTTGTTGTTTTTTTTTTATTGTTTACCCTTTAGTGTATGTTAATAAATCTAACTGTTTCTATTTTTAAGTTGAGTCTGTTTTGCCTTTCTTTTAATCCTATTCCACTAAAATGAAAGTTAGATCCCCACACTACATTTCACAAAACAAATTCGGCGAATGTGATAACCACTACATTATTTGGTGTTTCTGCCTGGTTATGAATTTTAACCCATTACACTTCTTATAGGTACAAGTGACCTATTGAAGTTGCTTGCCTACATATATACAATCTGAACAGGGAAGGTGTGAATGGATCTTCATTGGCCGACAACACTATACCTAAAGTTTTTTGTTTGTATTTTGGTTACAAGGATTGAATTTTCAGGTGTTCACTTGCATCATTTAACTTGAAACTTCCATAACACAGAGTCCAGTACCTGAAGTACTGTCTCTGGCCTCCTTTAATGAAGGGAAATAGGTGGTTTAGGGCACAATATACCTGAAATATTTTAGACAACTTCTTTAGGATGAAATGGACTGCATCTTGGAAGGACCTTGACTGGATGGAAGAGAAGTCTAAGGAGATTAACTAGGGTGCCAGTCTTTGCTGTCTAGAAGAGGTCGTGTAGGTCCCACCACCAATATCTAAAAAAGGTAGGTGTATAATCTAAAGTAATGTGTAAACCCAAAAGCCATCTGTTTTATATCAATCTGTGGGTAAAATGATGTGCTTTCTGGAGATGCTATGTTCTTTTTATTTATTTTCAACTCAAATAACTTCATCCTTCTAAAAAAAATACGTACCCAGTATATAGAACTTTCTAAGCCACTTTTATAGTCTCAGAATAGGGTTTCCCAAATATCTCAGTAGTTCAGAGAGACAGGATAACTCAATTTCTATATGTGATATTCTCTTCCTGGGCTTTAGATGAATTGCCAAAATCATGCTGAAAATAGATCTCAACTTTTAGATGACTGCAATTATATTTATATATATATAGTGACCTAAGTATACAGGCTCCACAAAAATAAAGATTTTCCCTAATTGAGTTCAATATTTTCATTAAGGTTTTGATGAGAAAGACAATTTTTAGACCACCCCTCCTGTGACCTATTATTCAGGCTGATTATTAACCATTTCAGTGAATTGTGTTCCAGCTTCATACTACTTTGAGATTTGATCTGATCCTAGTATTTGCTTGGTCTTATAGAACAAATCAAACAATAATTTTTAGATTGTATGTACTATAAAACAAGAATATGCTTGAATGTCCATATATGTATATCCAATTAAATCCTGCAAGGTTTTCTACCAGGACTCACAGAGTCATGCTGTTATACTGATATCCTATTAATGGTTAAAACATCCAAACCTTGCGCACGTGATATCCTGCCCATGAAAATGCTTGAGCACATGTAATCTGGCATGTTCTCCGAGCAATGATGTGCTTGCTCAAGAACGTTATTAGAAACATGAAAACAGAGTCATCCATTATCCCAAGTGTATCATATTTACCACAGTCTCTACACAGCTGGACCTGGGACAGGAGGTTAAGCAGGTTCTGCTTTTGATTTCTGTTACCTTCCTGTCATGCTGCTCTGTCTGATCAAACAGTGAGTATCTTTTTAATTTCAAGTTTTACTTTTGCAGTTCCCCCATATTTCTTCAGAAATCTCAGGTCGGCTGCTTCAAAAACTTGTTTTCCCAGAAAGACAGCTTTCTCCTCTTCTGTTCTTTCTGTATCTATTATTAATAAATCTATGTTCTAAATATGCAGTCAATTATTGATGAACTCACTTTCCTATGCTGCATTCTATACTTATAGAATATAAGTATTCTATACTTATAGTGTTTATGTATCTTTGGAACCTTCGAAGTTCATTCAATTTACCTGTTTTGGGGTTTACATTTGTAATGAATCCTGACTTGGAATCAGAACAGGAACTGGTATCATTACATTTCAGAACACCTAGACCAAAAAATGCACTAATGCAGGTCCATGTTAGGCAGCATATGCACTGGCAAACGGCATGGGGCAACAGTTGCGTACTGTCTATGGAAGGAGATAGCTGTTGACAAAGGCTTGAGATCCATCCCCCATATGTGGTCTTCTATGGCAGGGGGATTACTTCAGACTAGCTCTCCTGTGGCTAGTATTAGGGAAATGTCCATTTGTGGCTGGGGTATATTAACTTTATCCATACCTCCATCATATTTTCCAGATTAGCTTCAGATGAAAAAAAACCCCAAAACTGCTCATATACTCTGAGATCATGCCACAATAAATGCAGTTGATTGGAGAACATTCTAAAATTACTGGTGAAGAACCAGAGTGCCATAAAGTGTCATAAGTTACTATTTATTTTAACGGTTTTGTTAATTTTATTAGTGGAAGTGAGAGTTATTTTAAAATTGCTTCATGTACTAAGTCAGAACAACCACATGCATGTATTCTACAAATGACTGCAAAGGCATTAACAATACATTCTGAAAAAATTTTAATGTTGTGTGGTCAGTCAAGCTGTTTCAAAACCCACATAGATTCTTAAAAGAACCACTTAAAGATTCCTTTAAAATTCTGCCTGCAGAAAAATCATGTCATCTTTCTGGACGTTTGAATTTTATTACAGTTGATACATCTAAGTATTTTAAAGGGGAACACTAAAAATGAAGATGAAATAAGATTAGTATTAAGAATCAGCAGTGGTCTTAGAGGTCAAGAAGAGTATTGTCAGAGATATAAGCAATGGGCATTTTATTTTTGTAGGTTTGTATCTACATTAATTAACCTATAGAGTTCTGAGCACATTTTATATAATTTCAGGCCCTCATTCAGCAATAATTTACATATGTGTTCCACTCTACATTTCTGAATATTCCTGTAAGGCTACTTTAGATAATTCACATCACTGCTATTTAGTGTATCCTAATATATTTTTTCCCCTTTCATTTCCAGTATGCTTTGCTCAAAATAGCTCAATAGATTATTTCCTAGGAAAACATGCCATAATCAAAACAGAAGAAAGTCTTTTAATTGTAGCTGAATAAAGGGTCCCTAATATAGCTAGCATCCAATATTAACCACAAAGCAAAAAAGTAGCTGACTACACTGAAAAGTAGATTGCAGTTTTAGGCAGCATGCAGAAAATTGAGAGTACAGACAGTGTAAAGAGAATAGGATACAGCTCCTGGTAACCTTCTTCACAACCTACGGAACCCTCACCATCAATAATATAGTGAGCTGGTAATGAAGTATGATAAGTCTGAGAGAAGCTGAAATAAGAAACAGTGCAATATTTTAAGTTTTGTGATCGAAGAAGACTACATGCCTATAAAAAAATGGGCCAAATTTCCAGAAGGTGTTTCAGGGAGCAACTATTTTAATTTGGTATATGGCAACATCAGAGTGAATACTGACAATTCTTTAATGAATAAAAATGCCAAACTTACACCATTTTGTTCTATTTGTCTTCCCTCTGCATGGAGGTTATAAACTGTGCTGCTGCTCAAGCGAATGAGTCACAATAATCCTGTGGCAAGTTTCATTCATAGGGAATGATGTGTTGTGAATAAAGCAGCCTCAAGTTGATTTGGTGCAAACTCATAAGTACATTTCCACATGTTTGGATAGAAAGGGTCAATGCTTTGAGAATCTGTCCTACAGTGTGTCTTGATTTTCTACAAGTTAACCCTATTCAGACAATATAATTCAATGCACGCACACCCCTATCAACAGCATTAGAATATTTAACAACAGTTCAGGACTTAAAAGTGCTTTTATGCCACAAAGCCATGCAATTTGCAGTCTTGAAAGGAATATTCATTTATTACCATAGCTTGGAGACAGCTTATACACACTAACTGTTTTAATCAGGTCAGAGCATGGTAGCTTGCGTTAAAAAAAGATATGTGCATGCACGCTTGTACATGTGTTCATCTATATGTATACATAGAATTACACTTCAATTTGAGTAAAATTAGTACTATACAGTCACTGAGAACAGACCAAGGCAACATGCCAAAGTTAGGGAAAAAATTATTTAGAGATATTTTTATCATACATGGAATTGCTGGGTTTTTACTGAGACTTTTTTATGATATACACTGATACAAAAAATATCCTTGAGGTAAAAAATAAACTGAGAAGGAAGGAAAACTATGAAGACTAGAGATGAATAAAAAAAGAAATTTTCTCCAGAGATTCTTGCCCCTCAAATGTCTGAACAATTGGTTTAGCCAGTCAGCTAAGGCCAAGTGTCTCCAATGCTTGAAGATATTAGAAAGCATCTAAACAGTTCTTCAGTGTCACAAGACTGGGGTTACAAGCTAAGTTTAAAACTAGCTTTGTTGTATAATCATGGAATAATTTAGGTAAGAAAAGGCTTTTATAATCATTGAGTCCAACTGTTAGCCCAGTGCTGCCAAGTCCAGAACTAAACTATAACCCTAAGCACCAAACCCCACCCCAAAAAAGGCTTAGTCTCTTTTGTATGTTTGCATTCTATGCTCAGTCTAGAAGAGGATGGTGGTTTATCATTAGTTTTGTCCCTGTCTGGTTTAGGAAAAGAAATCAGCTGGTAGAGATTGATGAGATAGATATGCTGGACAGGCTCAGTTAAATTCAAATTTCAGCATGATGCTAGTCCAGGATTTGAGGTCAGGTTTTCAGAGGCTTTGGATGAGATTTAGCTCCTACCACGGGGTACATGACCAGAGGAGCTTGTGAGCTGCCTGTAAGCCTAGGCCAAATAGGACGTGATGAGCCAGGGTTAGCACGATCAATGGCAACAACCTCTGCATTGGGGACTGAGGCTAACAGGGGGTTCTGTACTGTGTTTAAAGCCAGATAGGATGTTATTTGACCAACAGTGTAACACTGTAATACTGTGGGAAATTTACGCCAGGGTGTCTTCATCAAATTTTCAGAATACAATTTAAGGACTGCAAAGCCTCTAGACAGGTTTCTGTCAGAATAACTCATAGTTTAAACAAGAGCTTGGAGAGTTCAGAAATTAGAATCTGAATATTAAAAATGCAGGAAATCAAATATTTCCTGTTCTTGTCACAGGGATTATTTTTAAAAGTGACATCTAAATCTAACTTTTCTTTTCTTTTCATTGTCTGTTTTTCTGTAGAGTTTTCCATTTTGCCCAGGGATGCAAGGAAGGAAGGAAGGAAGGAAGGAAGACAAACCTAGAGCATTTCATCTTAAAAGTGAATGAGGAGGTCAGAAAGCAAATAACTTGCAGAGCTGAAATCAGAGCTCGTTTTCAAGACTACCAATTCAGTGTTACAGCCTTCACTTTCTGCTGCTCCTTTATTAGTCTTACAGGCAAAGGAAGAAAAATGACACAAAGTACTATAGTTACATTTTAATTCCTTGGAAAGTAGAGTAATTTAATTTATAAATTTTAATTATGTTCCATTTTCCACAGTTCTCTTCAGCACTCTCATTTAAAAAAACCCTCCTTGATTATTTTTAGTACGACACAAATTCCATAAGCTTTCTAAAACTTTTTTCACTGTATATGACAGATCCTTTAAGTGTTAGATGTATATTTCTTCTGGGTAAGTCTGTTATCACATACAACATGTTAGCAGACTTTGTACAATTAATTCCCAAGGCCCAATTCAAAAACTAGGGAGAACTATTTGCAAAGTACAAAGTCTGACAAGAAAACTATGAATTTTTTTTTAATATTCTTCGACATATTAACAGTTATTGAAAGATAGCTGGATAATTTTTTTTTTTAGTTTCTTATAACTTTGCCAAATTAATAGCCATTATGCTGTAATTTGCTGTGGCAGAGCTGTGCTTCATGACAGACAACAAAATTCATCAAATGTGAACAATTAAGGAATGACAGCTTATCCCTCTACTATAACTATCTCTTACTCCATCATCTCAGATGTGATTACTGAATTTCTTTTTTTTTTAATTCTTAGTCTAGGCTTTTTTTTTTTTTTATGAACATAGATATTACTATTCCATAGTACTAAAAGAACAAGTGACCCTGCAGCTGTCTGGGAAGTCCTAAAATAGCATACTGATGGTTATCTTAAGAACAAGTCCATATGTCTCCATGGATAAAATCTGAGCGAAGGCCACAGACTAATTCATCACACTCTGAGTAACAGATGAAGAAATTCAATGGAAAAAGTAGCATGTGATCACTTTAATTACACTGATAGGAAATTAACAGACCTTAAGTAAAGTTGCAAAGGCAGCCAGCTTTCCTTTATGTTGAAGGGTTTTGCTTTGCAAACTTGGTAGTACTCTTTCACCATAAGCTTTTCTCTGTATGAATTCCTTTACAACATGTTATCCCTCATACATTTTACATATAGAGCTTGAGATATCAGTTCATAAATACTTTTTGTGCTTCCTCAGTGGAAAAGAGTCTCCATTTCTTTGATTAGCATTCTGCTCTTATGTTCTCATCAAGCTTCTGTAAGAAAGCATAATCAAACTGGATGCTCCATGAATTTAAGATCTGTTATCCACGTGCATGCTAGGTCAGTGCATCCCAATTGAGAGAGTAGAAGGAAAGGAAGAAGAGTAAAATTGAGAAAGGTATTGACTTAGTATCAGTCAAATTATTTGATTTGACTTTCCTCCCATCTTCAGTGCTCCAGAGATTCTGGGTGAAATAATATATGGCTGCCACATGCTTTTCATCTTCCCAGAGTAGCTTCTAATGACAGTAACAAGAGGACTGAATCATAATCATAAAGCTACAACTTTAAGAAAACTCCCTTGTGTGAAATCTTACCTCTTCAGGTTCAGCAGTATTCAAATAAACACTACTTTATATTTGCATAAATAAGACATAAGTCTTATAAACATAAATCTGGATTTCTGTCTTAAAACTAAATCTTGACTCAAATTTTAACAGGGGATAGGGAAAGAGGGAACAAGCAGAGTATATGCAAAGGCTCCTTTGGAAGGATCCAGGTGGTCTTTCTGACCATCTTTTCATTAGTGTATCTGAGGGAAGAATGAGGAGCTATTACTTCAACAGAACAGTCTTTAGCAGCCTTTTACATCCAAAAGTTAGGATTTTCTTCACTAAATAGTGTTTTTTTATTTTTTTATTTATTTAGTGTCAAAAGTTTATCCTCTAAATAATACTATGGTTAATATATATGTAACTAAGCTAACTTTTCTAAAACAACTTCTCTGCTGTTCCAGGTCAGATGAATCACTCATAACTTATTTTTCCATTCATACACTATGGAATCAACTCAGAAAAGCATTCTTAATCCCTATTTTTTTCTATAAAGACTAGTTAACCTGGATATGTCCCTTAAAACCAATAGCATATTAAACGTGGAGGTTGTGGATATATTCAGTTGTAGAATTAAACTCTTCGAGGGATGCTTAAACAGAGGTGTCTTGTCCCATTTGAGATATCCTACAATATTCAAAACACATATGTGCACCTGGTGGATTTGCACAGGAGTTAAGTACCATCTGTGCTCTTCAAAAGCAGCAGCAACAAAGCAGGTGACATAATATAGGTGGAGATGTGTAATAAATTGAATCATGAGCAGAAGCTTGTATAGAAGTCATTATATTCATACAGAAAGATGCCTTTGGAATGCACATGCAAAGAAATATAGCAAACATGCATCAAGGTTATACGTTCTTTCTCCCAGTTGTGTAAAAGACAAGATTTTCTGTATTTTATTTTTTAAAATAATCTGTCCTTTGAAAGTTCTTAGTCCATTTGTTAGCATCCTGATATAAATAATGCTTTGATTTGGTCCTCCTCACCTCAGTCCTGCACAATGAGACTGTATCTCCAGACTATTCCCAGGGTACCTGTCCATGTTTCCCTCATTGGTGCGTATCCTTATTGCACTTTAGTTTGACCAGAAGGTCTCAACTCAGCCATGCTAGTCTCTTGCCTTCCTTGCCTTATTTCTTGTGCCTGGGGCTCACTGGTTCTTGGGCTCTGCAGAAGATATCCTTTATAATCTGCCAGCTGTTCTGCTCCTTACCCTCAGGAGCAGTTTCCATGGGGATCCTATTGACTAGCTCCTTGAAAAACTGGAATTTTACTGGGACCTAACTTTGCTCCCTACCTGCCCCATGTTCCTCAAGACTGTGAACTCCACTTGTCTGATCACAGCAGATCAGCCTGCCTCCAACTCTGATGTTCCCAAACAGCTCGCTCCCGTTCATGTCCATCATCGCCTTCCCTCTGGTAGGGCTTTCTATTGCCTGGCTTAGGAAGCTGTCTCAGTTTAACACAGCTTAAGGGAAACTCCAGAATGAGTTTGCTGACCTTATTTTTAACAAATCCCTTTCCACCAATAAGAAGAAATGAATGTGGGAAACAAAAGAGGGTAAAAAAACCCAAAAACTAAGCAGAGCCTCTGCCTTAGGAAAGACCAAGAGGCAAGAGAGCCTGCTTGGGCAACTTAACTTTGTAAGGGGAATCCCCTAGCCCTTGCAGTTATGTTTCTGGCCTTGGCAACTGGCTTTTAAGAGACAGTAACTATTTTGGGCATAAATATACCCGGAATAAAATATTTTGGTTTACCCAGGACAGACGTTATCCTCCATGCATTTCAGTATTTTCTTGGGTTGCCCACAGATTTATATTTCTTAAAGCTTTAAAGGAAGCTGTTTCTTCCAAATGTATGCAATTGTGGCTATTTTAAATAATTAAAGTTAAACAAGAATTAAAATATAACAGTTGTAATGTACTCAGAAGATTTCTTTTATTACACTAGGACCTTTCATGGCTCTTTCCAATTCTATCCTTGGGCTTTGGCTTGTTTTTTTTTTTTTTAATTGAATTCAAATAACAATATATTTTCAACTTGACTTTGGAATTGCCTGGCATGAGGTAATTTGTGTCACAAATTTAGCATTATTTAAATGCAGGTTTGGGTTTTATTTATTGTTAAAAATTTAAAATATTTAAATGATATTCAGTAAACATTTTTACTGAAAGGTTAAATAATAAATATTTAAATTAGGTGTTATTTAAATGTAGGGTTGTTTTCTTAATATGTATAGAAGGAAATATTGATCATTTAAAAGGAGCTTTTGTGGAAAGACTTACAGATAATAGATCTTCACATTGTGACAAGCCGAAAAGAATTTGAATCTTGCTATTGGTTTCTTTTATGCAAAAAGTAGATTTACTTTGTTCATATCTGTCATAATATAATTAAATTAACTACATAGATGAACAAATTAGAGTAATAGGGTGTTTTTTGCAGTTTAAACTCTGATTTGTCATATTAGTTCAAATCTGAACAGAAATTTCTGAGGAAAACAGGTTTCTGATCTTCATCTGATAGGGGAGGAATAGCTGAGAAAATATGAAAGAAGTAAAATATCCTTCTTTCTTCATATAAAAAAAAATAAAAAAGAAAGTTGAGGAGTCCAAGGAACAGCTAGAGCCTTTCTCTAACAGTACAGGTTTCCAGGTTGCGCTCAGGTATGATGGTCCTTTCAAAAAGAAATTAATTCTGTATATGGATGAAGAACTCCAAGAGATGGAGGGGAAAACAGTTGTTATAAATGCTATTTTTGTTGCTCTTTTCACTTGAACTACCCAAAATCAGTGACTCATAATAGTAAAGCAGCGTTTTCCTCTTGCGCTCTGATAAAAAAGTTGCAGAGTTACCTTGACAGGGTGCGAAGATGTTCCCTGCTGCTTTCCTCTTCTGTCATGGTTGACATTAATTCCTGTCATTCCACACTAGAAGGACTTAAACAGACAGGACAACACCTCACTGAAATGTTGACAGGTCATGAGTCGTTTCAGAAAATATCTATGAAATAGAATTTGAATAGACATAAATAATAAACAGGACTGAATTTCAGTCCAAGGTCCCACCATTTTCCTCAGCGTCAGTTTCAGCAGCAAAAAGATGAGATTATGCTGAATCATAAACACAGTGTAGCCATTTAGGATTTCCCAATCACCAGATCACCTGGTCAAAGTTCAGAACCATAAGCCTTCATCACTAATCCAAACTCACTCCACCAACTGACAACTACCAACTACAAGCTTGCACCTATGATTCCATCACTAAAAACTCAGTGCGACACAACTGCTTGAAACAACCCCCTGGAACCTGGCACCTGGTGATGCAATCCCACTTCTACTGCCCACAGAAAAGCAATCCATCGTATGCCTGTTGGTGTATGGGTTCTTTGATAAAACTGATAAATTTTGGGCATGTACCCTTGTTTAGAGTAGTTGAATGTTGAACTATGTACATGTGGCAATTGCTTCAAATAAAAGCAGAACAGAACACTGTTATAAGTCAGTACTACTCTTCCCTGACATATAAAGGTGCTTCTTTGGAAATATAAAAAATATGATAGAGTTTTAATGAGACAATAAAGGTCTGATGTGCAATTTAGGAACGTAATCAAAAGCAAACTAAAAAAAAACCCAAGAAGGTATGACAAATGACACTTTAGTTTAGTAAAAAACTAAAAATGGAGCAAAATATATGAAAGGAGTGTGCTTATTAGAAGGTCATCAAGAATTAAAATGAAAGCTAGATGTAGAGATCAGGAGAAACTTCAGGAGAAGATAGTCTTACAGGAAAGTAAATTCGTATATCATATGGCATATATAAAAACTGTTCACAGATTTGGATAACTGACGCGTCAGGACAGCAATTTATCATTCTGATAGAGATACTGCCTCTGGCTAACACAGTATGATGGTAAGCACTCTGAATTGTAAAGCAAGAAAGGCATTAAAATTAGACCTGAATTTGAAGAAATTATTCTAGTTAGATTCAAATGGATGGTAGAGATGCTCAGATTTCATCTTGCAGCAGTCTTGCATTTCTCCATCTTTTCTATATGGTCATCTGTCTTGTCGATATTGTTTCTTTTTCCTCGTAGACCAGTCAAATATTTTAAGCATAAGGAATAAAATAAAATAATTAGTAGTACATAAAATAATAGTAGCAGTAACATATAAAATAGAAATGAAGTTGTTTTGTAATTAAGAAGACACTACCCATGGTCACAACTTGTGAAATATTTCCTGTGGCTGCACAAATGCACTTATGTCTGTTTTAGGGAAAGTACTTTATCAGAAAAACAGAAATGATGTAAAGAAAATAATATGTCTGTGTAAAGGGATATCTCTGTACTGCTGTGTTTTTACCCAACAAGTAAGATATGTGTAACAAAGGAGAGCATTTTGATCTGTTCAGATTATTGTTCCTCTTCCCAGACACAGTTCCTATCATAACCAACATCTTTAGAGTTGACTTTATTTTTACCTCCACACAGAGTATTCTTTTTCCCATCAATAAAAAAGTACATTAAAAATAAAATAAAACACATCAGTTCTGCAGCTGCACAGTAAATAACAGGCTAAATGGCTTTAATTTAGGTGACAAATTGGTATAATAATGTAATGTCACCCTCTGAGGCTGCCTTACTGAACAACTGACCCTTTGAAAAAGGAGAAGTTATAATCACTTTTTTTCTTTGGAAATCTCTCAAAACTTATGCTGAACTTTATTCCTTTCACTTCTTTGCTGTTAGCATCTCAGCAGAGTAACAATGAGCCCAATATCACATCTCTAGCTACTAAGAGAGCTTTAAAATTGTTTACATCACTGAAGAAAAAGGCTCAATGTGGAAACCTGCAGATGCTTCTAAATGTTAAATGTTAAATGTTTTATAACATGGTGATGGCAATCAGAAGCAAATGGACTCTGGTGCTGCCCACTCCAGCAAATGTTACCTGAATTTTTACCTATGATACTCCTTTTAATTACAATTCTTTTTTTTTTTAATGAGTAAATGAAATATAAATGAATCAAAAACCAATGCAATGGCTGATCAAATCTACCTGGCATAACATAGAATACTCTCCCAAGAAAACTGGGATTTTTTGGCATCTTTAACAGGCTGGTTTTGCTCTTGGCCAAGGTATAATGAGGATATAGAATATCCTATAAAAATGGAAGCAAGATCACATCTGAATTACAAGCTAGTATGTCAAATGCTGATAATAAGGAGCTACTTTGCTTTAAAGAAGTTAAATCAATGCATATTACTTTCAAAATTGGATGTGATTTAATTACATACTATCCCATTTTCGATTCTTTGCTGTTAGTTTTAGTTAAAGGCTTTGAATTCATGCTCTTAAGCTCCTGATCTCTACCACCTAAATTATCATGATTTTAAGTAAATATGGATGTAGAAAAAAAGGGGAAAAGCTAAAAACAATTTGTTCAGGACCTTACTACCCTTTGAGATACCTATGAAGAAATTCTCTTTGGAAATGAAGACTGATGATATGAATATTCATTTTGAAAGGAGTTTCACATATCATTGATATATGTCAATGTTTTGTCATGTCTTTCCTTTCTAGACAGTGTTTTCATGACAAGCCCATGAGGGAGAAGTTTCACCACTGTGTCTGAGAGTGACTAGGAAATCCCATGTGGCTGCCTCTCAATCCCACCAATCTGCACAGTATCTGAGATGCCTTATTCTCTCTGACTTGTTCAGAAATTGGTTTCAGGCAGGGAATTTATTGAAATAGGCCTCATTTAGCATCTACAAAGAACTTAGTGTCTTGCAAAGGACTATGTGCAGTACTATTCTGATTAACTTTGTGCATTACACTGCACATGAGAATGTGATCTGGTCCATGAAAATTAGTAGAGCTAGCAAGAATTAATCCCAGCATATCCTCTTCTGTTACCACATCTACTTCAATAAACCAGCAAAAGCTGGTCCTCCACATTTTCCCCCCACTAACTGTATCAATCAAGAGTTCATTCCCAGTGCATAGAGGAGAACTGATGTTATCACAAAACACAAGAGTTTTGCAAAAGGCAAATTCACAAGCAGTAAAGACATGTTATTTGCAGACTTTCACAAGCGTTACCCGTACACAATGTGGTTTACAGATTTTTGGATTAAGGTTGGTATGATTTTTTTTCTAATTTCACTTATGACTTTGAACTAAGAAAGAAAAATCGTTTAAGTAAGTGGTAAGAAAAATTTCTTAAGGCAATGGTTTTTTTTGGCAAAAATATTTTTTCTTGAAGCTTTCTTACGTGTCTTCCTTGTGAAGTGTGTACATATCTGCTTTATAATATAGTGTCTTTACTTCGGCAAAATCACTAGTTTTCAAGAGAAAAAAAAAAGGATTAGTTTACCTTTGAAGTGTCAGCACTGGAAAAAAATTAAGTAGTGAATAGAGATTACCACTTTTAACATGTTTTCCCTTTGGTGTCGATTATTTCAAATCCAGCTTTCATTTATTGCTATAAAAGTATGGTAGCCATTTAGACCATGGATACCCTTAAAGAGATCAAAGACTACCAGAAGATTGATACATGCTTCAAAAATATATTATTTTGCTTTCACTTAGACTTCACAGACTCTTAAAGCAAAAAATCAGCAGAAGCCATTCCTGGTGTAAAAAGTGAACACTTTTGTGTCTCTAACTCTTTGGATTTTAGATTAGAGAAGAGGTAGAATAAGCCAGCTACAGGTAAGAAGCCTGAGAACGTAGGTATCCATTCTATTTTTAGACAAGAAATGTAAACCTAATAATATACTGAAATGGTATTTGGCTCACCAGTGGAGATAAAAGAGGTTGTTTAAGCCCAGGCCTCTGATGATATCTGAGTTTTGGCTCGGAGCCTTCAGAAAACCCAAGTCCTTGAAGATTAGTTTTCTTATGACAAAAATCCCTCCTGTCTTAGCACAGAATAAGCACAGCAATGGTCAAAAGCCCAGCAACTACCATTGTCATCAACATTGGCATCAGTCGTTTTCAGGCGGTTACATTTTAATGGTGATACTCAGCATCTTCGGTTTCTGAAGTTTAGGAATTGTCTGTTTGAACGCTTCAAAATTAGCAATTACTTTTAAAGACCTGGCTGCATTTTGCATGAACTGCATGCTGATTACCTGTTGTCTCTGTATCAAAGACTCTATAGCCCAGTGCATGGATAAAACAGTTTAGGTAGATAATATGTTAGATGATGGTACATCTATAGGCTACAGAACAGTTTGAGAGATTAGCAAAAAAGAAAGCCAGCATGCATGAAATGTGCTCATACAAGATTAAATAGCTGAGAAGAGACTGCTTGACAGAGGAAGAAAGAGAAGAAACAAAAGTTTCAAGATGTCCCGCACAGGGAAAAGATGCTACTACGTTCCAAAAAAAAAAAAAAAATTTGCAAATCTTAAGAGACCTTTTAACCCTTGTAATCCTGTTTTCTGAGAAAATTTTAAATAGGAGTTGTAAACAACAGAAATTACTGGAAAATGTTTCATTAAGTAACTTAAAATATATTTTATAGATCAGTGGCAGGTAAGTTTATTTCCTTCTTTTTGTTTGAATCTCACCCTGCAGTTGTCAAAGAGATGATACTTAATCATACCCTGAAACTGCTTATTACTTCCAAGGGGGATAATGCACTACATTCTATTTCCTTCCTTCACAAATATCTTTGATACATATAATTTTTACTGCAAGATTCAAGAATCTGTGTACTGAGTTCTGATATACTGGACCAGCTGCTGCATATTGCCACACCCAGTCTTGCAAAATCATCTTAATCCAGTGTTTCTAGAAGCTTGATTGTATATTGAATTGTTGTTCCACAAGAAATCCCAGCATTAGCTGATTTAGGAGAGGAAATTTGTAGAATCCCAGAGGATAAGGCTCTAATGTGTGTGTCTCAAACACTGATAGCCAGATGACTGTGAAACCAACCAAGAATCATTGGTAATAACAGACAAAGTTTATTGGTAGTAACACATCATGTTGAAGAATAAGATGTGTCAGAAGGGGGCTATAAGGAGGTAGGGCAGCCCTTTTCCAGGACAAATATCCTTGTTCTACTTCCTGGAAATAAACACAACACAGTACAGCACAAGCACAGGAATGAAACCAAGAAGGGAGCATTGGACTGTAGGAGGGATGAAGACCTCCAAAGACCCCTGAAGCCCTCTGACATATTTCCAGAAGGGTCTGAAAAAACAGACTGTGAATGATAACTAGTTTGTATAAGAAATGAAAAACCTATATTCAGGATGGGGAAAACCAATCTCTAAATGGGTACCCCCCAACTAGCCTGGATGTGCATCCCAGGACCCTGGACATACTAGCCCTGGAACCAGAACTGGTGATCTCATTCTCTCTTTCTCTTTTTCTCTCTCTTACTTTCCCCCTCTTCATCTTTAATTAATCCCTTTCTTTGTCTCTTCTTTTTCATCTCTTTTTCACCTGAAACCGATTGCTGTGTGCCTAAATAGTAGTAGTACCATGCTGATTTCTATGCCAAGTGTGTAATTCATTAATAAAACTTTGTGAGTTTATGAGGACCCTCTGACTTTTTTCTTTCAATCACAAGCATTTACAAATCTCGGTGTCCTTTTCCCTTAAGAGTGGAATATCACAAAACTTAACTATGAATTTTCTCAGAATCTCCACTTAGGTAAGGAAAGAGGATTGATAGCCTTATCATGCTTCTTAGCTGCTAACATGAAAACACAGGCAGGCTCTGAGTTGACCTTTCTAAAGAACTATCCTTAAAATGATGGTTCTGCTGTGGAATTAACTTCTTTTTTTTAATGCATTAATTTAAAAGCTTTGAGGTAAATGATAAATGTGTCGGAAAATTTGTTCTCACATTGAGAACTGATTTTCTTCCTGGATGCAGAAAAACAAGTGTGTGCCTGCACACAACTGGTTGGCTGGGAAATTTAGCTAAGCTAACAGAGGATCAGTTTCAAAACTGATTTATTTAATCATTCTGTGCCAGCACAGCATCAAGCAGAACCTTAATCATCTACTTCGCTAACCAGTGCTCTGCCCCCAGGGTGTCTCACTCTGCCAAATGACACATCTTCATGTTTTACTTTGGCTCTGATATAATCTGAATTTGTCTTCTGACTAGCTTTGTCTAATATTACTGGGATTTCTTTAAAGAACTCATCTGTTTATGAAGAAAAATATAGGGGGAAGAAACCAGGCAGATTTTTCCCTGCATACAGCTTGCAAATTTTGAGAAGGGGATTTTATGAGTGCGTAAGAAACTCCTACTGCCTCAGCATGTTTCTATTCAAGTGCATCTTCCTACAGGATCTGTCATCTGAATAGCATAAATATGAAGACAGTGTAAGAAAGATCTCATTTAAACTATATTAGAAGATGCTAGAGATTGAATTTGTTTTTCCCAACTTCATACATCTCAAAAGAAAGAAAAATCTAAACAATAACACTCTCTGGGCTCTTTCTATAACAAAGAATCACAGATTCACAGAATCACCTAGGTTAGATGGATCATCAGGTCCAGCCTATGACCTAACACCGTCTCGCTGAGCAGCCTGTGGCACTAAGTACCACAGCCAGTCTTGTATTCAACACCTCCAGGGATGGTGACTCCACCACATCCCTGGGCAGCCTATTCCAATGCCCAATCACTATTCCGTGAAAAATATTTTCCCAAAGTCCAGGCTAAACCACCCCTGGTGCAGCTTAAGACTGTGTCCTCTATTGCTGGTTACCTGGAAGAAGAGGCCAACCCCCACCTGGCTACACCCTCCTTTCAGGCAATTGAAGAGAATTATGAAGTCTCTCCTGAGCCTCCTTTTCTCCAGGCTAAACAACCTCAGCTTCCTCAGCTGCTCTTCATAGGACAGTGATTTACCTTGTGTCTCACAAACATCTTCAGCTGGAAATGTTCAAGTTTTCTTCAGATGTGTGCTACTTTATGTTAATGGTACATTTTTTGCACGCAACAAAAATCTTTAGGGAAGATGGTAACTGCTTAGGCATAATTGTCTCTGCACTTTTCTGAAAGCAATGAAGCTCAGTAACATCCCTGAGAAGAATGACTGGCAATACGCACAGTTTATTTACCTCCCAAACCCCAAGATGTTATTTCTCAAGTGAGAATCCAGTGATTCTTACAAAGATCTTCTAAGGAGCATGCATTTGTAAATGCATTTGACTTTTCTGTTTAAATTGCTTCATGAATTGTCCATGTATACAATTAATGACAAAAACATTTCCTGAAGAAAATTATTTAATAATAAAGTCAGCAGAACATAAATATACCTGCAAAATAGAAAGACACCCACTGCTGAATCCAACAGGCACCTAAGAAACTTGTGAAAGCTAAGGAAATCCTTTACTATTTGTGTCCTGAGCCACAATGCATGATGCAGATAATTGCAGAAAGCAACTTTCTGAAGGATCATTTCATTGTAGTTTTTCCTACTCAATATGTTCAAAATTAATTTCATAAGCATGCTGAACAAACATCACAAGCATAAGGATCCTTCTTATCCCCAGAGGTAGCCAAGGCAAGTGTTTCTTCATTGCTTCCACCATGCTTTTGAAAATCTCATTAAATTACAGAAGAGGACATTCAATACCCTGGAGAAGAGAGTGCGCCTTGAAGCACTGGCTCACTAAGGAATCTTTAGTATAAATGCCATTAGTTTCCATCTCTTCCAACTGTTTCCCTCAGCCAACAGAACAAGTACAATTATCAGTTTCCTAACATCATTTAGGAACATTAATTCACCCTCTTTTCCCATTATATACATATCATTATACACATATCATTATTATATATGTATAGTTAGTTCTATGAGACCTGATTTTAAAGGCTTAGATTTGATGTAGGAATTCTAAATAGATGTTTTCAATAATTGTAAAGCTTATAGCAGTAGTGAAGAATATGCGACAGGTTGACCTACTGCTACCTTTGTCTTCAGCATTTCCTATGTCTGGCAAAACTATCTTCGAATAGGCACTTTGGTGCCCAGTGAACTCTACTTACACTCTTATTTAGAAGTAAAACCCAGCGTGGAAACCTTTGATGTATTTTTACCACTTGGTCACTTTACAGACATTAATAAGAAAAATAGGCTTTTCTTTTATTATGGGCTTGTACTTTCCAAATAAAATGGGTCACAGACCAGGTTCTTCTATTGATGCATAATCCAGACAAAATGCTTCCTGTTGCCATGTTTTTAGCTCATGTGTCTATTTGTCATTGTTAGTCTCAGAAATATAGTTAACTGAGATTTCCATGATCTAAAGCTTTTTGTTGTGTGAGGCTTGCTACATAATGTCAAAGTGGCAAAGTTTGCAAGACGCCCACTACTTAATCTGACCTAATTCTCGGGCCTTCCTGCCTGTGCAAGATTTTTCCAAACTGAAAACTGATGCCCAAAAAGGTGCCTAAAATAATCTTGACTGTAATATTATGCATAGGTAGTTCAAGCATGTATTTTCCCCAAAGTAAATTTTGTACAGACACTTGTTCTTTAAAGGACCTGCAAAGAAGGTGTGTTTTCCTCAACCAAATCAGTGGGAAATACCTGCAATCTTGCTTCTACAGCTCTGCAGTTGTTCAGATCTTGCTTCTGTTCTTATCTTGAAGCTTTTTACTGTCACCTTGTGAAAAGACTTTTACTAGAGAGTCAGAGTATAAGAGCTTTCCAGAGGCTGCAATAGATACTGGATTAAGCCATGATTAACTTCTGTAGGATTTGGGTCAAACCTTGGATAAGGACTAAGAAATGGACCTGTGTTTGTTCTATAAATCTAACATACTACTACTCAGACTGCTTATTGCCATGGACAGGCCACTGGTTCATATGGCTTGTTGTGTTGCACTAAATGTGCTAGAAACTACGATAATGGCTTATTCTCACTGAGCTAAAATATTTATGAATCCCATGTTAGTCTGAACATTCAAACACATTAGCACAGATAAGAAAACAGTTGCAAGCAGCTATACTATCATGTACCTGTCAAGTTCTGAGCAAACGACGATATTTCATTAGTTAGATATTTTTACATTTTTTCCTTGCATTGAATGTTCCAAGATAGTCTCTCTGTTTAAATCTGTGGTTGAAAAATGATCTCAAAATGATTGTTCGAAAAGATTGCCACCATAACCTGTTATTCCTCAGCCAAATGTAGAGACTCTGGTAAATTATTTGCCTCCTTGAATTTGTCACTGTCCCTGACAGCTTACTCATTCATCCTGTTATGATTATGCATTGATTTTAATGATGAATAAACTATATAAGTGCTAAGATAAGCATGAAAAAAGTCATTGTTTAAACACTCTTTCTTATAATAAATTTCACATACATCTTACACTTGCTGGAGCTGAAATTCTATGGATTAGGACAGGTTAATAATGCAAAACATGAGTCTAAAAGACGTCTGTTCTCTTAGTACTGAATAAGATGAAATCATGCAAAGCATCATGCAGCAGAAGGCAGAGGAATCATTTGTTTGCTGTTAGAGCTTATGTAGCTTTTCCTTTTTTCTGAAATGGAAATGTTCATTTCTTAATACCTATGGAGAATGCAGCTACAAACCCATTCCTCAGCTAGGCTACTAGGACTAGCTTCTGACCACCACAACAGAACACACATAAGGAAAAAAGCCAGTTGGGTGGAATAGTTTATGTAGGTGTGTTAGATAATGCCTTTATTTCCTTTCCTTAATTTTTTTGAATTTTAAAGAGAGATTCTTTTAGTGTAACAGAATAAATTATGACAAGATAATTTACATTTTCCTGACTCTGTAGATGCTCCTCAGCGCTGTCATGTCACTAATATCTTGTTCCTATTCTCTGCTAAAGCAGAGGTACAAGTAAACTTGATCAAACTGAGGCTAATGAGCCTCCAACTGCCTCTCACATAGTTGGGAAGTCTCATTTGAAGCACTATTTTTGTTGCAGACAATGTGGCCAAAAAAAGATAAAGCTATTAAATTGATATTTACTGCTGACATTTGACTTGCAAGATGATTTTTAATACCTATTTAATATTATAAATAGATTACTAATCTGGAATAACTTAGTTTTATATGACTCTAGAAACAGTTTGCAAAAACTGTGTCCCCAGCACATTGCTGTTCTGGCAGCTTGTGGCGGTGCATACCATTGCAGTTGGCAGGGATACTTATTTTATATATTATTCATTCTTTCTGTGAATCGAGACCATGAACCTTATCTCTCATTTTCCAAAAGACAAGAGACCCCAAACGAATCTTGTTTAGCAAGCAATATTAGTACTTCCTCTTTCCCAGTCCCCTGAAAAGGAACATGCCCAGTCACTTGTACTCACAAATATGATACTAAAAATATGTTAGGAGATCAGTTCAAGTACCATATTCAGTTAGCCCTTGATGTGTTTCAATTTAAATAGGGTAGGTTTGTAATCAATAATAGGAAGTAATTCTTTACAGTGAGAATGGTGGAACAGGTTGGCCAGAGAAGTTGTGGATGTCCCATCCCTGGAAATGTTCAAGGCAAAACTGGATGGAGCTTTGAGCAACATGTTCTAGCGGAAGGTGTCTCTGCTAATGGAAAGGGGATGGAACAAGATGTTTTTAAAGTCCCTCCAAACCAAACCATTCTATGATTGTATGACTCTATGATAATAAGAAAATCTATAAAGGTGCTATGGTGTTGCTGCACTTTTTCCTTTTAACAAGTTGAAATGAACCCAAGAATATATTTCCTGTAGTCACCAAACAACTGTGATGTGCTCATAAAACCTGACTTCTGAACAGTCAAAATACCATGCCTGGCAGAGTGGCAAATGCTTCCTATAGTGTTGTTTCCAGCCACAAGGACTATCCAATGCTGTAGTTGCTTCAAAAAAAGAAAAGCCTAATCATATCAGATTTATGCTTGCTGCCATTGAAAATAATAATACTGAGGGAATGACCATCATACACAACTTCAGTATCTAACTACTATTTTTCTTTCTCTAGATATATCAACAGTAAACTTTGCTTCCAAATCTGAAACCTATAAGGAAACAGCAACCCTGAAAATTCTCTCCTGAGTCTCCAGGCTATACTATCTAATACTAAAGCTGCTTGAAATTGTTTGCCAGAGATGGGAGCTGTGGTTGTGTTGATGATCCCTGCCTTCGAAACCTTTTCAAGATAACAATCAAGTTCAACTTCTTCTAAGTCTGTCTGAACTTTGGGTATAATCTCTTTAAAGCTTCAGCTAAGCTCACCAAGCTTTGCTGGGTTTTTCTTCCCACAACATTTTTTTTCTTACTTTTGAAAACCTTCAACAGCCTACCAAGGAGGCAGTGAAGAGCTCTTTTCATTTCAGATTCTCCTCTGACAGAGAAAAGATCTCCACAAACCATTAAAAAAAGAGAAAAATATGCAAGCCTGAAAACCGTTTTTAACATTTTCCCACTGCAAACCTCATGTGCGCCACCCTGGCAGATTTTGCTGTTTTGCCGTGCATAGGTCTGAACAGGCTGGCCCAGGAGAGTGTTAGTATTCCACTTAAACAAGTAAATTCAATCCTAGATCAGTGTTTTGATATTTTCTCTGACATCTAAGTCCACTATGGTTTTGACTCACCTTCATGTTTTAAACAGGAAGCTGAGATGAAAAAAGGATCTACATCTTCTCTGTCCTGGCTTGGTTCTAAAGGATATTTCCATCCAGGAAAAAAAAAATCAAGTATATGTCTGGAGACAATATCTGTGCATTGGCATATAGCCTGCTCCCATTTGAGACACTGGTTTGTTATACCAGCCAGTCCTGCAGACTGTGAGACTCAAAGGTGTGAAGCTTTATATCAATGTATTCTGGCACCATCACCATTATTTCTCTTTTCTAAGCTGAGGATAAAGGTATCAATTCAATTTTAAAAGTAGTAAGGTTCTTACTGACAACAGCTGCGGCTCAGGAAAATGGTCTTACAGTTCATATTAATGTCTGTGTAAGCAATTGGCCAGGAAAAACATGGAAATCTATCTTTTCTGTGGTTTTGCCCAAGCCATAATGGCAATTAAAGTTCGATTTCTTCCCAAGCTTAATTACTGCTTAGAAACTGAAAGAGAGGTGATGTGTAAATGGCATAGGTGAAGTCAGGATGTCATTATTGTACCTGGAATAGAACAGGTAAAGTGGGGAAGTGGTCAGGAAGTGAATATGCCTTTGTTATAGAATGAGGCTGAATGTTTGTATGTGTTTACAATATGGGTACTGCAGTAGGGGTTTAAGTTTTTTTCATTTGTGTTTTTCAGTATCCTTGAACAATTCATAAAAAATGTATGAATGCATTTGGACTTTCTCAGGTAAAGCCAAATCTTACACTATACAGTAGAATTGCCAGGAGTATGTCATGAATTCCATATGGAAAGCAGATTTTCAGTGTTGAAAGCATGACTGAAATATTGAAGGTGTTTCAGTCATGAAACACCTTATACATTTACTCTAGAAAAACACCACTTCTACTCTTAAGGAACTAACTAGGACAAAATCCGAATCCTCTTTTAATTTCCAACCCTTTAACTCCACATGCTTTCATATTTTATGTCATATGGATGAAATGGAAAAATATAAAGACAATGAGAAGAAACATGCCTTTCAAACCATGAAGAATTCTTGAGGAAGGTATGCCCCACACACCTATCATTGGCAGTGCCCATTATCTGTTAAACCACTCGTCGTGCATTCAAATATAACTAATTTGAAACACTTTAATAGAAGTACCAGATATTAGTCATTTCATTGGACCCAAATAATAAATGGAGGAATGGAACTTGTCTTAACCCCATCTTCACTTCATATTTCTATGTATGCTACTCATTATTTAGGAATCTTATAAATATATCCTCAGAGAATGTTCAAACATTTATAGCTTGTTTAATTCATGGAGAAATTATGCTTTAAATATGCTCTTCTTTTCTGCTAAGTCTAGTATGGCTAACATGGCTCAAACTCACCATTTCCTTCCCAGGAGGTTTCAATGCCAGAAAAATGTTCTCTGGAAGTTGTATACAATATTGCTATTTATTCTTTATTCACAAGTCTTAAGAAAAACTGAACTAACCAAAAAGCCATTCTAAACAACTATATCTCATGCAATAACATTGTGTTTTACTTTAGGTAACATGGGTCATAAAAAATGTATTAAAATATTTGTGTTTTTTAAAAGGTTTTTCATCTGGATCATAATGATACACATTCCTTGATTGTTTTTACATATAACCTTATGTATTTTTTGAAATGCAATGGGAGTTCAGGGTATTCATCACTGTTCTAGAGGGAAAACAAACGTCATTTAAAAAATTGTTTATATTAATTCAGAAAGGGTAATAAATTAAAAGTAGCCTAAATTTCCTATGACTTTTGCTTTTTCCTAAACAAGATAATGTCAAAGAAAATTGTTAAGATTCAGCAAGGAATTTGAGGGATGTATGAAATCAGAACAAAACAAAGCAAAACAATAAAATAAAAGAGCTACCAAAAAAAAAAAATTAAAAAAGGCTTCCAAAAATTTCAAACCACAATGGATTTACATTCTGGATTTTCTTCTGTTTTCTGTTTTTGTTTTCAGTCATTAACTGTTCATTAAGGCCAGGGCCTGAAACAGATTGAGGGAAAAATGCTATTTTGTTGCTGCGCTGAGAGATAATCCACTGATTTATGGATATAAGCTGTGAAATTTGACTTTTGGGCACGAGAGGAAGACAGCACATATCTATTTTTTTCTGAGGCCATGTGTGCAATCAAAAAGAATTGTAATTATAGTTATGCCAATAGAATTGTAGTAACAAACCACTATGCTAGAGACATAGTTCACCTTGGGAATGTTCTTTTATAGATTGAGCTAGCATCAATTTATTGGGAAATAAACAAACATCACACACACAAGAATATTTTGCTTATACAACCATTTTTGTACAAATGTTTTTTACCAATGTCACTATACCAGAAATGGCAATAGGGGAAAACATACTTAGTGATACATAATGGAAAATCTCTGGTCTAGACCAAGCTGATATGAAATATTGCATTTTAGAAGTTGCTGTAAAAGAATTTGTAGTGAGGATAATTTGGGATATCCAAAGAAGCTTGCAGTGTAATTTGGGAGATAACTCATGTGCCTGTGCTGTTTCATTCATATGATTTCCCTAATTATTTTCAGGTCCAGTGGAAAAAAAAGTTATGTTTTACTTTTGTTTGTTTGTTTATTTTCATCTATCTTAAGATAGCTTTTTAGTAATAAGAAAGGCAAATATGATAAATGTTTCCATGACCCTGAATATTTTTTTTTGTCATATTGAATAGGACCTGTATATATGTTATGGAATGCTGGTTTGCAACAGCATTTTTTTTCTTTTGCATAAGGTAGCATATTTGTTATTTCCTAATTAGCATGATTTTCATTTGCTTTTTTTTAATGAGCAAACAAAAATGGTAGAATTAAAAATATTGTCAGAAATAACAAAAAGTGAAAGAAAAGTACAATGTGATGTATTTCTATTCTCTTACAAAATAAATTATTTCTGAAAACAAACAAATGAACCAACTACGCATTCTGAATTGCATTTTAAATTCAAAATATGCTGCATGATCTGGGCTGAAGAAGAGTTTAAAAACCAGAAAGGAATATTTCAGATTCATTTGTTGATGTGGGAAGCCTGATACAAAGAAATTTGACTGAGACATGTACATTTATGCATAGATGCATATATATAAAAATATTACCTTCTTTTCCCAAAATTCTAATTCATAATGACTTACAGATGTGACATTTTTAATGAAAATTAAAGAGGAACAAGAAATGCAAATCTGATTAACAGAATTATCTTCCTGCATAACACATTTATAGTTTGAAACAGCTTGCTACAAGATCAGTAACCTAGTAAAATTCAGAAATAATTGAAATCTTATGGGAACAATAAGCATATCTGCTCCTAATACACAGTGCTAACAGAAAGTTGAGAAAAGCCTGCATCAGTACAATAATACAATGTCACCCATCTTTAACCTTAAACCAAGACAAATCATTATACTGTAAGGATTCCTCCCCAGTCCACCCAGATTTTATGAGCAGGAGAAGGAAGACATCTAAAAAGAAAGCATTCAAACAAGAGAGCAAGATCCTACTATATAAGATTCAGTTACAAACATCCCTGAAACATATCACAAAATTTTTTCAGAGATTGTGGTTAAAAAATTTAAGAATGCTGTGTATCTGTGGCAGTAATGTGAATATTGATAAAAGTGACTTTGATGCAAAAGAAACATGAAAAATGATACTGCACAGATTTTCAGTTACTCGAGTCTGTCTATGTTCTGCTTTGAAACATTATTTTGAAGCCCACACTAGTGCTTGAATGTTTCTCATTCTAGGCTCTAAGTTTTCACATAGGGGAAAAAGCATACTCAGTATATTCTGCAGCATCCCAAATGATATTGCTAGCAGAAAATCCTTCAATGAAAGAAAAATGAACCATATGTCAAAATAGATTATTATGCCATGGAAGCAAAGAAAAGAGCTACAATTTCTGATTTGGTCACATCTAGTTGTGCCTAACCGAGAAATCAACACAATAGAAGTAGCAGGGCCAAACCTGTGGAACAAAGTACATCACTGAAACACAAGGGCAAATTAAATTCAACAGTGACTAATTACTGGACCAGAAAAAAAAGAAAATGTTAGGCTTCTCTCTGAGAAATGTCATAAAACAGCCTAAACATCTTCATTTTCAATGCTGCAGGAAAGGCTGATCTGTAATTAAAGCTTTACAAAAATTAGGACTGCCTATACAGAAGAATATGAAGCTTGAAAGCCTTGACTAAATAATACAAGGCCAAAGTAAGAGAGAGTAGTGGTTCTATTAGCACAACAAAAGAGGAAATATCAAAGCAATCTCAGCTACTAAGTTGCCACATGTCAAAATGGACAGTCATGCAAAGCAGAGAAAAAGAGACAAGGTTTATGCAGAAGAGAAAACCTAAAATTTCCCTATTACACTGCTGATCATCAGTGTAGCCAATACACGCTCAGTAACTAAATGGGATTCATTCCTGAAGAGAAACTTTCTGTTAGTGCTGAATGCATGATGTAGAAGGAAAAAAAAAAAAAGGACTTCAAAGGCAAATGCCATTCCCCAGACCAAATCCATATCTGTCTGTGTATGATACTGATGAAGGCTAAATGGAAATGGGGTGATTTGATATGCTGCTGCTGGGATTAATTCTGATGGCAACACTGTGCTGTCCTGTAACATTAAACATGTTGCAGCATGATCCAGCTTCTGTGCCATCTGCAGGGGTCTTTCCTTTCACCGAAATGGGAAAGGCATCATCTTCTTAATAAGAAAGGAAAGGTGGGGAGAGATGACAGGCTAAACAGCGGCAGGAATTCATTGCTGCTGCTTTCAGCCCAGCCCAATGTACAGAGGAGCAGTATTTGTGCAGTATCAACCTGAAATGGAAATTGCCATTTTGTGGGTATTACTCTATCTCGCAGCTTCTTCAAAGAGAACGAACACCAGTCGGCATGCATGCATTATCCCCCCCCACCACATTTTATGTCAGAAAGCACACTGAAGGTGCAAAGACACTTTGTGTATTCCCCACTCTGGCACTCCCTGGTCACCAGTGTGAAGAAATGTATCTCTGTGAAACCATCTCTTTTATAAATACTGTTGGCTGTGGCATGTCGTGCCAAAAGGGTATCAGCACAGTTCCCTGCAGGCTGAATAAGCCATGACCTGACCCCAAGTTCTGCTCTTCCCTCTTTGTGCATGTGATAGAGAAATAGCTCTGAGAAAAATATGACAGAAGCAAATCGGTCATGATAAAGGCAGTGGCTACCTTCTTAATCAATATGTGACCCAGGTTCTTTTAAGAAAATAATGCTTCACAATAGCTATACCTTTAATTCTTTTATGCTATATTCCTGCAGGCTTCCACAAAGCATTTTATCTGTCTAGTGAAAAAGAGAGGCTGCTGACCTTCCCATTTACAATAATCATTGTGAGGGATTCACTTCACCTAAGCTTGGCCCCATGCAGAATAGCCCTCTAGCTTAACATATTCATTTTGGTACCCTTCTTAGAGAACATCACCTGTATAGAACACTTATTTCAGGATGTGCTGTGCCTTGTTATTGATGAACCAAAAGTATATGCTGTTGGCATAAATCTTCTTTTCTCCTTGTGTCCTTCATAAAAAATCCTACTTATAAGATGCTGTCCTGATCCCTTTCTTATTCCTGAGGCTTAGTATGTTTTGATTATAATGAAATCCGTGTTAATTGACCACTCAAAGACTGGGTCTATACTTCAGTCACAAACGTACACATCTCAGCTATTTTCAAAATAGCTGTTCCTGGTATAGTAGCAGTTTAATCAAGACAGTATGGAGCTTAGTGCAGGCTAAGCATTTCTCCTCTGTACCGACAGTACTGTTGTTATTCTTACAGCAAAATAACATCTCAAAGCTGTCCTTTAAGCTATGTTGTTGTAACTGGAATTTAGAGCATTTTAAGGACATAGTAAGAAGGACTCAAAACAGAAACTGTGAAAAAAAAATATTTCTCAGTCAAAGCATAAGCTCAGGATGTTTCTAAACATCATAAAATAAATGTGGCAAAATACCTTTCTTGGAATGCTGTTAGAAATCTTCATTTACTGTTGATCTTAGTCATCATATAGGAGCATATATACAAGATAGGAACAAAATTTTGTCTGCAGGTTTTCTAGTTTGTTCCCCCAATTTGAGCACTTATCAATATTTTAGAATGGCAATATTAAAGCCCTCAAGGAATTTTCCAGTGGTCTTCTCTCATCTCTGAAGGGAATTATTTTTAGCACAGGATCTGTTTTCTGTAATCTAGAAGAAAAAGAAAAATAACAATCATAAGATTCCATAAAAACTGAACTTTTAAACATCTGTCCAGTGTATACACAAGTGAAATAATATTTGAACTCTTTAAAAATATGAGACACAAATTTTTCAACACAATAAAGTTTTATGAAATATCAAAAATACCCATTTAAATTAAACCCCATTTATTAACATCCAGAAGGTAAACTTTCACCTGGCTTCATTTAGCCAAGCCATTGATCTATCTTTCCACTTATTAAGTAAAAATAAAACTTTCATATTCACTGTTTTTTACTGAAGCCTGCTGTATACATTTACTCAAAGTAGAGCTGTGACTATGCAAAGTAAGGAGTTCCAAAGTATATATTAATTGGTATTGGAGTTCAAAGCATTTTAATCGACTTACTAAAGATAGATGTTACTGTCTCTGGACCTGGTCTGAAGATTTAATACTAGAAATGTTACTTTTGCCCTGAAGAGGCTTCTGATGTCCTTTTAAAGTGTATGGTCATTTCACAAACATAGACTTTAGATACTTGCTTCCCCCTAATTATTTTTTTCCTTTAATTTGCATAAAGTTTATTAAAAAAAGATTGGAATGAATGATCACACTTTCCACAGCCGTTTATTTGCCTGCAGCACCACTTTTTAGAATTTTCATAATAGAGAAAATGTGATTAAAATAATTTACTGTTCTTCATGAATAATAAATTATATAATAATTTCTTATTCACACATCTCTTACAGAACAAGCTTGTTTGGCTATATTGCTTGTCATGATATTATAAAGCTATTAAAACTTTTATGGGTTAAAGGACTCCCTAAGTTTGCTTCAGTACGCTTGGTCACATTTAGTACAAGTTTAGTCTAGTACACCACTATGTTCAGTACATGTTTATCTAGCTTGGATCCAGGTCCTTGCAATAGTTCTATTGTCTTCTTGGAGAATCTGCTTTTTGTCTTGTCCTGTCTAAACTTCCTGAGGTTTTATATTAGTTTTTTTCATGCTTGGCCAGGACTTCTCAGCAGCAGCTAAAACATGGGTGTGTTATCAACACCTTTCCCAGCTACCAATGCAACATCACTGTGAGGGCTATTGTGGGAAAATGAACTCCATCTCAGCCAGACTCAGTGCAATCTCTAGCAATCATACCTGGGAAAGAAGAGCTGTCCCTATACACAACTCTCTAACAAAAATAAATAAGGAAATAATCCAACATAAACCCTGAGTTATACTTTGGTTGATCTCAAAAGCAGCAATCCATGACTGAACAAAAACCTGTCGAATGTGGCAGTAATAGGCAGACCATGGGCAGATTTGGCATTAAAGTTTCCTTATACTTTTCATCCAGAGTAAAATAAGGGATGTGCCCAACAATATTTTTTTTTTCATTAAGACCTTTCTTTGTTCCATTGAAAGCTAATTACTGAGGTATTAATATTCCAAGACTTGTAAGAATATTTGAGGTGAAATGGCCACAAGCAAAATACCAGAATAGTTGTATTCACCCACAGAAGCAGTCATATTCTTGCTCTGCTTCCATTTCCCCTGACCTTTATCAGTTGAGATAAATGAGCTCCATTTCTCACAGAAAAAGAAAAAAAAAAAACAAACAAACCCAAACAAATACAGACCCACCACTTCTTCACATTTTCCATTTCAGGGTTTTCTCTCATTTTGTACTGCTGCTCACTAACTTAGAAGAACAATTGCTCTTCATTGCAATACCCTCATATTATTCTTTCATTAACAAGTCTGAGTTGAAGATTGGATTGAGAAAACCCCACGTGATTATGAAATGGATTAGTAGTATGCCATTAGTATTTTTTTCAGATGGCATTTGCAAATGAACTTTTTAAGTGAAAATTACATGTTAATAAAAATGCGGTTTATTCTAATAAAAATTTTTAAATGTGATCACAGTTTTTCATGCCATTTCAGGTGGTGACCTTTTTCAGTTGATTATATTAAACTTCATAGTTTTTGTTTTCCTCCTTTTTCAATTTCCCTATTGAATTTGCATGATCAACTATATTTGCTTTTAGTGTTTAATCTTGATGACTTATTCAAAATTCCATTTTCATACTGTTTTCACAGATGCTGCAAACCAGCTGGCTCCAGCCAAGACTTCTTCAATTAGCATCAGGGTCAACCTTTTCTTCCTTCCATCACTTGATCATACAGCTGATGTAAAAACACAGAGAAAATAGGGAAGGATAGAAAGGAGGGGTAACCTAGTTTACAGTGAGGAATTCTGATTGCACAGCATTTTGAGCTGTTTTTATTTAACTTGGTAGGAGTTTTGCTACTGATTTTGGTGCCTATTGGTCCAGCCTTTATTAAAGAGATTTTTTTTTGTTGGATTCTTAAAAACCCCACATTACATTATTCAGGAGGGAAATCAATCTACCGAGAGAAGTCGCTTAGAGTAAATACAGTAGTGAGCTGTGGAAATGCACATATTTAACTACCGAAATTTCTTTGAAAAACATTATGTTATTCTTCTCACTATCACTTTCAAAGGGCTTACTGTAATGGCTCTCCTTCTTTTGATTTCATTGGAAACAGAAGAAATCAGTGCCATTAAAAGACACTTGAGTTTTGATTTTAAAGGAACTGAGGGATTTCTGACTGTCTAATAAAAGGTTAAATATAAAATGTATATAAACCTCAGATTAGACAGACAATCATTTCCTCATGCAACATGGGAAAACTGCACGTATATTTACCCAATATTTTGAATGCTTGCAATTAATTCATATAAGAAACATTAATTGTTTCCCCCTGATTTCATCAATACTGAAACCAAAGGCACTCAGTCATTAATTCTGCTTTTAAAAAACAAAACAAAAATTCAACTTTCACCAAGTATACAACATAACAACAGTAGGCAATTTGATTACTGTCTGCACTATGTATAACATTAAAACTATACTGTATACATTTACCCAAGCATGTTCATATGCAATTCGGCTATGCAGCAGCAATGTACAGAGCTCTTTCCACTTAGGAATTCATCATTTGGTCTTCTGAAAGGACCAAACACAATTGTGATGTCTATTGCAAACCCAACAGCACCATAAATATTGGGCCCTTGGCAGAGCAGGTGTAGATTTTCATGTTCAGACTGGAAATATGGAGATGATCATCCACCTCAAAGGATTTTTGATTTTCCCCTCAAAAGCTGGTACACTTTAGGGTTTAACCAAAACAAAACCTGTACACCTATGAAGTTGCACAGCTTCTGTCAAACAGCCTGATCTTGTTACTCAATGTATCATTGTACTCTACCATTACCTGTGGGGTAGATGTAGGGAAGATAAAAACCAAACACTTTCCAGCAATTTACAGTGAAAGGATGAGAAGCCATGGATACTTGATATAAGAATTTACAATCAGCATGCTCAAACACCAGAGCAGAGAAGTCTAGATTTTGCAACTTATTGACATAAAATAGCATAATGATAAAAATCTGAAGAAATCTGTAAAGCATTTTTGCAGTTCCTTACCATGGTGTGTAAGAATTGCTGAAAGGAAAAATTTGAGGAATATCTCTGCATATGCCTCATATTTTCAAAAATAACAAAGTCATTAATCCCTCAGGGACTGAATTCCACCTTCCTTCTACTTCCAGAAGTTCCTTTATTTACAGGAGTTGCCTGCCAAATTCAGGAAAATGTGTCAAGGCTGAAGTACACAACAAACAGGTTGGATTACACAAGCATTGCCTCCCTTGTTACCCAGTGGAATAACAAGAGTGTGTCTCTGAGAAATGAGCCATTTCCTTTCATCTATTTGAACTGCAAAGACACTATGCTGAACTGCACACTGAATCTTCTAGCATGCATATCTTTAATTCAAATGAATTAACCACACACATCTAGATAGATCTAGATCTACAAGATAGTAAGAGAGGGAGAGAAATAGAGTTCAGCTCAAAACCCATTGGCATCCCTCTTCTTTGTGATTTTTCTTCAGGAGAATCCTCAGGGTTCCATCCCATGGGGCGCTGAGTTACCTCACCTACCACTGACATCAAAGGGGTTCAAGAGCACTCAGTGTCTCACAGAACAGAGCTTCAGCCTGTCAACATGTTTAAATTCCAGGCATTTATTTTTAATGAGTAAAATAACATTCCCTTCTATGCTCCCCCTCTTCACTAGTACTTTTCTAAATCAGATGAAAGGAGAAAAGTGCTAAGTAAAACGAACACTTACTCCCTTCCTTTTCCATCACCAGTTATCCCTGGCAGACACAGAGCCAAATGGCATGGAGGTGCCACATGGGTGGTCTTCAGGCTACAGTTCTGACACATAGTAATAAATTCAGCACTACCTAACAGGAGTCACAGAAGCATAAGCTGAGGGAGAGCAGGCATTTTGCTAAATGAGACTGAAAAAGAATGTTTCTTTTCAGAACTGCAATTCTTATTTTATAAAATCTGGCAAATACCTCTGCAAGTAGAATAATGGCCTCAACAATTATTAACTTACTAATTACTGAACTTCTCTGGTGGGACAAAAGCAATATCAGAACTGAATCACTCAACCTCTGCCACAACCCAAGCTGGTTGAAATATCACAGCAACTTTGAGTCCTGCAGGAAGTTTGTGAGATTTACAGCTCAGGTCTCCTGACCAAGGAATAGCCTCTTTTCCAAGGAAAAGCATAGAGACTCTTCAAAAGACAGTATAGAGGCTTTTTTCTCTTCTTTAATTTCACTGAAAAGTCCTTGTATGACAAGACAGGACAAAAAGTGATCGTTAGATCACACCCAGCCACTGCAGTGAAGCCTACTACAGCACATCACTTTGCATCCGTTTGCCAGGTTGGGTGAGTAAGTCAAAAGGAACCATTTCAAATGAAAGAACTGAAAGTGGAATGCATCTCTTCTAACATCAGATGGACAATGCTGAGGTTGCTGTTATATTTCCCTCCATAGTCAGTAGGAAGAAACAGGGAGTTGAGCTATTTAAAAGGCTGCTTTTAGGATGGAGTGAGATATTTTGCTCCATGGGCTATGAAAGTGGATTTGACAAACTATTGATTAATGGGTACAAGACTCCTCTATTTGCTGCAGACCTGTGACTCCTCTACCTCTGCATACTGTAAAGTGTTCTCTTTTATCTGTGTGCCAGTCAGATAGTGAATTAATCTGGGCTTGGAAATGACTTCTGTTGTGAATCTGTGCAGGAAAAAAAGCACAGTGGAGAACATATATGTAGGTTCTCCTAGTAATAAATACTAATGCTGAGTATTTAGAGAACAGGCGAGTGATAAAGAGTAAGTAAAAGCAATCTCAGTTTCTGAAATGTTCTTTATTATAAGTAAGATATTATATTACATTATACATATATTATTAACATTATATTGTTATTTCATAAAGATGTCAGCTACTCTAATGGTGTTACTTTTTAATAACAAGCTGTTGCAGGGTACAGCATTATATTAAAAACCTATGGTCACATTAGATTTGGGTAATTGCAAGGGCTGAGTCAATGAAGAAAAGAGAGTGTTCTTACCTTGAAAAAGTTCCCCACCACATCACTTGTACATAAGCAGCAGGGCTGGAGGCGGAGGAGCTCATTGCTTTCAAAAGGCTGGAAACAGTTCCAACATTCCCACTGCCAGAATACTTTATTAATATTCCTTGTCTTACAGCCTGGCAAGTGAAAAACTAGAGACCTGTCATCAATTAGAATGGTGATGATGAGCCAGCCTAAAATAGGCCAATGAACAGGGTAAGTGCCCCTGTGGTTTGTCAATTACCTGAATTATTTGCAGTAGTTTTAGTGTCATCTCCAATGAATACAAATAGAAAGCACATGATGTCTGGAATGCAGCATGTTTAAGATCAGCTTTGGTGTTAACAGAGGCAGGGAAACAACTGACATGTTTCAACAGAAATATTGCAGAAGAGGAGCTCTTGTTCACATCTGTCTCCCCACCTTCGTACATGTTAAATAGACTCCATTCTGTCTGGCAGCCCTGACTTTTTATAGAGGGTGAAACCTGGTAGAGGGAAGCGCAGCTCTGCTGACCCTGCAGTCAGTGGCACGGTGTCACTGGCCAGTGTCACCACTCCTTGTCAGTGACTCACCCAGAAGCAGGAAAATGGGCCAACAGGACTGATGGTGTAGGTAATTTCAGAAGACCTCAGGTCTGCGAGGTTTTTCTCTCCCCAGAAACTTCAGTTGTAGAGAGAAGGTGACTGTAAGCAGAAGAAAAGGCAAGAGTAAGGAAATCCAGTATTCTTGAATTCAACCAAGTTATAAAGAATAATTTTTGAAAAGGGGAAAAATCAAGTAAAAGAGATTGATCTTTTTGTGTACATTTGTTTGAAAGCTTCTAAGAAAGTTTTGTGGTAAATTCCATGAGAAATATTTAACAGTGACTCAGAAAATATTATACTCTTGCAACAATGAAATTTTATTCTTTATCAGGAAAACAGCTGGAATACCATTGCTTTGGTGAATATGCAGACTGCTCATTTGTTGGTCATCCTTTTACATTTCTCCTTTTCTTTCCTCCTTCTTCCTATCTTTCTCTCCTTCTTTGCTTTGTATCCTTCCCTCCCACTTCTTCTTTGACTTCTTCAGAAATCATTAGGTAACTGCAATGATTTAACACTCATGTATCTGGCCACATCAATATTCTTTGTTATTTAAAAGAATACATGGGTAGTTATTGGTATCTCTTCCAGTTGTTTGCTGTTCCTGGAAGAGATTTTGAAATGTATATATGGCATAATAAGTTTCTGAATTTTCAGTAAAATCATAGAATACAATAAAGATTTGGAGTACTGCAAGGAGATGTATAACTCTAGAACCTTCTCCTTTCCTCTTGGTTTTATATAGCTCTGGAGGCTAAATCTACTACAAGCATCTCACCTTCATCAAGAAATTTAAAATGTAGCTTTTTAGAATCCTGGCACTTTAAATGTCTGGCCTCCCACTGCCTAAGCATTCAGACAGAGAGAGAAGAAAGAGGTAGCTTTGTACCTAATTTTCCTCTACATGCTCAGTAAATGCATAGTATGCACCAGTAGTACTGGCCTCCCTACAAAAAGCAGATAATTCAGGAGAAGGAACACAGAAGCCCAACTCACCTACAGGAAAAATGGAAAGTTCATTGGTGTCTCCAGGGCAAGTAATGCAAACAGGCTAGGAGGTCTTGACCCTTGGAAAGAAGGAAGCTCTAAGACCCAAAATGTGGGCAGAGATCATTGTTTTGAAGGGAGCACTCTAAGACAGTGCTAAAATATCAGTTGACTTCATTCTGTCTACCAACAACAGCCACTGCATCTTCTATAATGAAAAAAGTTTGAATAATTAAGATCTTGCAAATTTCTTACTACTTTAGAAAGTGCAAAACTTTCAAAAGAACCCCACAATCATTGCAAACAACTCCTTAAAATAATCTCAAAATCCCTCATTCATGTATAGAGATACAATAGAAGTGTGGAATAGAATTTTGGCTACTTTTTGACTTGGTGCACATGCTGCCATCATGCTATGAACATTAAATGGGATGATTCACTTCACAGAATATCCAGTATTGTTACTAAATTCCACAGTGACTGTTTTATTATGCTAATTGATGATCAAATGTGCTCCAAAGATTAAAGAAAAATGAAATTAAAGCTACAAAATCAAAGGGTAACAACTTTATAATGCCTCTTTAATTTAGTGAAATACAATTAAAGTCACACAGAGATAGAATTGACTATGAATACCAAAATGAATGTAATTGACTGAGTAAATGTTACAGAGCAGGGCTGCATAAGAGCAAAAAGAAATGTCAATAAACTTCAGTGGCAGTGAGCTGTGCCACTGGGCAGGCGCACTGAACATCACAAGGCTTAAAAGACCTTGGGGATAGCCAGCCACAGAGAAAGCTATGATGAATGCTTATGAAATCACAAGCAGATTGTATTGGAAGGGTCTGATTTTATAGGCATGCAAAAAGCACCTGAAATGTAATGTGGACAGTAATTACAATAGAAGCTTGATAGTGCACACTGATTGGAAAACTTTGAGATGAACACACTGCAGTTTTGAAAAGCTTCCATGCTTACAGCCTACATTTAAAAAATGGTTTCTTTTGGGCCATAATGGAAAAGTGGCCTCAATATTTATTTTAAGTTTTTGAAATTGGTAAGGGCATTGTAGCATATCCTTGAAATTCATGCTATTTTGGGCCAGTAATTCAATAGTTCTTCTGTGCTGGATTACTTTTTAAGACATCTTTTCCTATACCAGATCCCCTGACATCTCCTTACTGGTTGCGTTTGATCTGGAAGATCCGCACCAATTTTATTTAACTGAATATCATACCTTCGAATTACTTTGTGGGCTGCTGGGATCAATGACAGCGTATAAGGCCTTTTCAGTGGAGCTTGCCACAGCAAATGTAACTCTGATGTAACAAAATTGAAGGCCTTCTACAGGCCTTGTGGCTACAGTGATAAATGAGTCAGTCCTGCTAGTCTACATCCCATGTGATATTCTCATCACAAAAATCTTTAATATTTTATTATCCCTAGAAGTAACATGTATGGATCCAGAAAAAAGTCCCTCTTGGAATATCTTCACTAAGCTTATTTTATGAAGAGAAGTCCAGTTCTTTTGGCTGTCAACACATTTTTGAAATTATAAATTCACAGCCAAAGAACATTTTGCAAAATTACCTATATCGAGCAGACTAGAGTTTACATGAGTTATAATAATCAGGTTTTACACAGTCAGGTTTTCAGATCCTGATTATTTTTAAATTGTATAGTAAAAAATGAATGAGCTTGCTCTGAGGGATATATCTCAGCTTTGTAGACCTCTACAATGTAGATTTTTTTACATATACTAAGCGTCTAAACAACCTCTGTAGCTGAAGCAAAAAATAGTGCCTTCTGTAGGATGATTTGTTTCATTAAAGAATGATAAATCATTGCCAGTACATGTATAAAAAGCTCATGTATGGCTATCTACACCGTCAGCTTTTGAAATTGAGTAAAAATCATCCTTTTTCTCCCAGTCAAAAAACTAGAGGTTATACTTGTATGTTGTTTAGAAAATAGGTCCTGTTTATGAACAAATGAATTAAGCAAATTTATTTACATGCGACCTCAATATAAAGATTATTTATTCATTTATTTGTAAAAAATTGGAGTGGAGGGGAAGAATCTCTTTGGAATAATTCAATAATCACATCCTGCCTCAAATATGGTGATTCTACATTTAAGTCCTAGTCTGAATGAGAATCTTTGACTTATTTAAATAAGCTTTACATCATTACCTGGTATTTTCCCCCACTATTGCAGTTCCTGCAAATATTTCACTTATTGAGTTCATGTTACAGGAAAATTAGACCCAATGGTGATATATACACCAGTAAATTACAGATTTCCAGACTGGCTTTAACAGTGATTCACCAGCAAACAAAACCCACCTCCCTGCTACTAAACCTTTTTACTCAGCTGAACACAGGGCCTGGAAGCTCTCTGCAGGAATAGCACCTGTTTTAATGCCCCTCCTGAACTCTGCCTTGGAATTGTTTGCAGCTGCTGTTTGGTCTGAGTTCAAAATAATGCCAGGTGCTATGCCAGCAATTAAAACAATCAAGGCCAGTGATATCCTCAACACTTCAACTGCGCTCTGATGAAAAACATTCAGTTCCTCTGCAATTTTCAGAAGTCAGTTCATCACTGATTTTTTTCTTCCCCATAATATTAGGAAGTTCATAGGCTGTACTGGTCAGCTAAAATAGGTCTATATAAGGGTGTGGGTCAGCAGCTAAGCACAAACACAGATGATCGGTCATTCCATACTCATATCAGAAGGGTAAAAAGCAAGAGTAAACACTTGGGTCAAGATACAAACAGATTCATAACTAAAGGAAGGAGAGGTAAAAAACAGATATATGATGTAAAGGAAGTCACTCACCACCTACACATCCCCAGCCAGTCCCAAAGCAAGCACAGTTTTGGGGAAATTTATATCTTCCTATTTAGTGTTGAGCACAATGTTATATAGCACACAATATCCTTTTGATCAGTTTAGGCCAGCCATCCTAGCTTGGTCCCCTCTCAACTTCTTATGCACTCCCATCTTATTCACTGACAGCCAAAGGGATAAATAGGAAAAGCCTATATGCTGCAAAATTACCTTTCAACAATCATCAAATCACTGATGTGCTATCAGAACACAGGTCCATACAGCTTCCTATGAAAAGGTAAACTCCAAAACAGCCAGACCCAGTACAAAGTCACTACCCAAAATGAACAAAAACTTTGACCTATGAAAGAAGATCTTCCAACGGCCAAAAAATCACAGATTATGAGTAAAGCATTTAAATATGTGATTTATTTACAAAAATAAGATATTTAGAAAGGCAATATTGTTATTGCTGGGATCAAACTTTTCCTAAAGTAATAGAATGCAAAGATATAAGGATCAATCATCTGAAATAATACTTTCCTATTAGTCTTCCAAGTTTTGATTTAACTCAGGATTAAAATTTCAAAATTAGTTGAAAAACATAGAAAAGAGCACAAAATTATAATTCTGCTATCAGCGCGTCCCATAAATCATAGGATTTTGTAAATAGTTAAACAGACACTTAAAGTATAGACAGTAAGTTTGTAACATCCAGGAACGTTAAATGCCACTGGCTAATTGAACTGTGTAGAATAATATAGACCTCAACAACTTTCTGATTTGCGAAGTAACCTAAATCTAGCTAATTTAAATAATTAAGTGTAAATCAAGTCAGGGATGTATGTTACAGGTCAGCATAATGCATCTATTAGATCAGAAAATAAAGTATCACACCCTTTGTGGGCAATAAAGATTGAAATTTGTTTCCCTTACTTAACAGCCAAAGGGAGAAAGAACAATTTCTCTTACCCTTACTTCTTTACTTTTTTTGCTGTGATATCTGAAAGTAAGTTTTAACATTTTTCCTTCTTCATTTGCAAAAAGACAAGACAGGAAAAATGTTTGCCTCCTAAGGCATGTGTAGCACCTTCCAGCAAGAGAGAAATTAAGACTCAGAAAGTGTTTTTCTGAGGTTTATGAAGTCCTGACTCCAGCATGCACAAGGTCAGAAGGATTCAGCTATAGATTTCTTCAGCCAGAAGTGTGGTACACAGGAAATAAACAGTCACAGTGACTAAGAATCCAACAGTATCTTACACTCATTATAGATTCTTTATTAGTCCAATAAGCCAGTAAAGCTCGTTTGGGAACCCTTTGTGAGCTGATGACATCTTTACAACATGAGGTAGCAAAACTAATATATGAGTTTCTGTATTAATCTAATAATTCAGCGGGTAGCTGAAATGTCTTTCAAAAACTAATGCACCAGGAAAGCAAAAGAAGCATCTATGTAGACAGGAATAAAGCACAGAAGAGCCAAGATCCAAGCCTATATAATAAATATGGCTAGGCCCTGGATGAAATCCTGGAGATGAGCACTGCTAACTCAATAATTGTCCAAGCATGGGTTTTACTTCAGCAGAAGGGACATTTCCTATGCAGTGGAGAAGATGACAACTCCCAGGAGATGACAACTCCCAGGGCTTGCTGGGTCAAGGAGGCCCCTTCACCATACATCTTGGGAAACCCCTGGGAGAAGATCAGTTACAAGCTGGCAAGTTGAAGTCCCAGATAATTAAAGGAATCATGTCTCAACAATAGGAAAATGACTTTTTTTTTTTCTATGATAAGAAAGCAAATTGGTTGCAATAAAGCACAGGAATGCGATAAGATTCAAATTTATTTCCCTTACATAACAGCAAAAGGGAGAAAGAGCAATCTCTCTTACCCCTTCCTCTTTACTTCTTTTGCTGTGACATCCAAAAGTAAGTTTTAAGATTTTTCCTTCTTCATTTGCAAAAAGAAGCTGCAAAAGAAATCCCATCTTCACTGCTAAGTCTATGGAGACAGAACTATTCTGACATCAACTGGGATGCATATTCATCTGCTGTGGGCTTTGTCACAGGGTGATGAACAAAAAAGACCAGTAAAGTCTGCTTCTTCCAAATTTATGGGAAAGCTGTGATTTAGAGAGGGGAGCTGCATCTCTATTTCACAAGTACTGGAAAGATGTTCTTGTCAGCATTTCTCTCCAAATGTTATCAGACAGTTCTTGTTTCTTCCTTTTTACTGTTTGACAGACAGTGTGGAAAGGGAGGTCTTCATTTGAGAGATTTAGATGCACTGTGTCAAGGATTCACAATAATTTAAAAAGTGCATTGGGAGGATAATTTTACTGATGTAGTGCAATCTGATCCAGTACAACAATTACATATCAAAAATGACATAGATGTACTAATGTAAGGGAGTTTTTATGTCATTATAAAGGCAGAAAGGAGTGTCTACTGACATAAATTTTTTGTTGTTGTTAGTAATTAAAAACTGAACATTTCAATTTTGCCCCACATATTTGCTTTACTCTGAATTGGGGTCTGTTTTGGGTCCCTATAGAGATCTGAGCTAAATTGACAAAAGATGTCCTTATCCCAGGTGAGCAGCCAAGGTTAGTGTTTGCTCATAGGCCTCAAGGCTCTCAGTGGTATAGACAACATTGTCAAGCTTTGGTGCACAAGATGAAGTCAAATAACTTTCCAGGATATGTAAATCTTTTCCATGCTCTGCACTATGTGATCTTCAGTCTCCACTGCATAAAGCTAAAGATAGTAAATCTAATGGCGAATTAGCACAGAGCAATGCAGAACTGTGCAAAGAAAACTACTTTTGGTCCAGCAAGTCTTTCATCCAACTTACTTGGATAGAAAGGGTTAATATGGCCCTACATATGAACAGTGTAGACCCCAGACACTCAGTTGCCAGACCACATGAAAGCTTCTTCCTTCACTGCAAGTTGCATGGTCACTGCCTGCTGAGGTGAGATGAAGAAACTCCCTGTAACATTATCTCTTCCTTTTAACTGACATGAATGATTCTACACGTGTGAGGCATGGCAGGGAGAGAAGGGCACAGAAAAATCAGGGCTGCTTTTAGAAAGCCCTCAGGCATATGCCTAACACAGACCTTTTCTGCTGGGATTAGTCGTGGTCTGGTCTAGCTCCATAATGCTTGTGTGTTGTAGATACACTACAAAGAACACAACCTCTAAAATGAACATGGGTAGTACACAGTATAGTCAGGCTGTCTTTTTACACTCAAAACTAGATTGCTTTTTGAATTTTTTTCAATTCCTTTGTTATCCATCATTGCATTCTGGTGGATTTTAAGGACAAGTAGGAAGAAACTTTGTAAACATGCAAAGTTTTGGCACCATTATAATCACTTACATGTTTGATTTTTTTTTTTTTCCCAGATCATAAATAGACACATCTACCAAGAGCATTATACTCATGGAATTAGCCAGGAAAAAAAGTTGTCATTTCATGCAAAGTGAGTATTTAGAGTGTACAGTCAACATTTCTGGGAATTTATGACTGACACATTTATTTCAGACTGTTAAGGAGGTCTGACTAATAAGTCCTTTGAGAGTCATAATTGAAGCCTGATGGATTGATTACAGTGGATAATTCTTTTTTCCCAAGCATTTTTTTTAAAAATCCTCATACTCTTCCTACTCGGTTGTTTATAAAATACATTATCTTGTTTTCATCTTTGTAAAGAAGTTAAACTACGTGTGCCTTTATAGATCTGTGTTATATTTTCCTGAAATATTGTTTAGAGTAATTCTTCCATCTACACAATTTCCTTTACAGTAATTTTTTACAGAAGTACAAGTGCTGATTTAACTGGCCATAAAAAGGGAACATTTATTCACAGCATTTGGTTTATATGCTGTGTTCAGAATGGCAAACGTTTTTTGTTTGAAACAGCATTGGTTCATCTAGACCACCCCCCTGCCTGTGTTACTTTTGTGTTCATATTGCTCCATTTAATTGAAAACTTAACTTGAAAACTTATTAAAATAAGTAGCCAAATGAATACTATTTTGCAGCACCCAGCATTCCTCCCAAAAGAACTGTGATACCATACATTGTATGAACCACTAACAAGCTGGCAGCAGAAATTTAGCAAATCACATTTCAAAGAAGTGGGACAGAAAAGGATTTTAATCATGCTGAAAACTATAAAACTCATTTTTGTTGTAAGTTTTGATGTTCAGATCACCTTCTTTCTCTCCATCTCTCCTCAAACCCTTATCTTCCTGCATCGCACAACATTTATTTCCTCAAAGTTTTAATGCCAAGTTCAGTATATTGGATTACAGGTGAGATAACTTCATTGCTACAACTAGCAGTGTGAATATCATTATGCTCCTGTCTATGTGTTTTTACAAGACCAATTTTCAGTTTGGTATATTTCCAATTTTTTGATTTGTGTACTTAACACAGAAAGAACATGAACTCACAAATAACTACCTCGTATACTTCTAAAAATCTATTCTCTGTTTGGTTGTTCACTCTGATAGGTATGGAAATCTCAAAATATGAAAAGTAATCAAGAAATTTTTTAAAAATTGTCTTTATTATAACATTTTATTTCTTTATCATAAAATATTTTTGGACCATATTGAACATCACCCTTTACAGAAAGGCAGAGAAACCTTAATTTTCAGTTCGTGATTTGGACTTTAAAAAATTACCCAGACAGCTTAATTATTTCATCATTTTCTCTTTTGATTTATACACCACCTGAAAGAGTATCTGTCTACATCTTTGCAAAGCATTGACATTAGCTTTAAAGCATAACAAAGTAAGGTTATGTAATCAATTCAAATAGTAGTGGCACCCTTTTTACAACTCTGATCACATCTCAAGAAAATCAGGGACTGGCAGACACAACATGGATTATAATTCTACTCCACACTGTGTTTTCTTCTAAACAACACTCCAGCTCCCAAAAGACAAGTTTTGCAGTAAGCTCCATGGTGCATGACTGGAGCCCAGAGGAGGGAAGGAATGTTTTCTCATGAAAGGAACTTAAAATTGATCCTTTTTCATAGTCAGTAAAAGATGCATGCAAGCATCACATTTTCACCCCCAGCCTGGGCTGAACATCACAACCCTGCTGCAACAAAGTCTGCTAACACAGCAGAGCAATATCATCTGATCTTCAATAAATCATTAGCTCATGAAACTGCTTTTCTCAAAGACCTGAGCAGATAGTTTGATGCTAGAACGTTCATATAATAATTTGACATCAGGAAAAGAAAATATGTCACTAACATATTATTTGCTGATATATAAGACTCTATATAAAGAATATAGACTGAGAAGAATGTCGGTGTTTGCGAGGAAGTGGCTCTATGGAACATAAATTCATGGTAAACTATTGTACTAGAATAATCTCTTACGTTTTACCATTCACTATCATTATGTACATTCAGTGTGGATCCTCATTTCAGACAAATTATGAGCAGTAAAGCAAAAATCTAGTAGGGAATCACAGTGTAACTGGACACGACAAGGATCAATACCCCTGAATAAAGTCCAGTGACACAGGAATTGAATTGGGAAGGATGAAACCACAATTCAGGAATGATTCCAAGTCCACACCTGTCACTGCTGTCCATTCTCAACATCCTATCCCATCAGAGAGCCTATCTCTGAGTTACTGTTCTAGATTTAGAACAACTGGGATGAAATTATTTCATACTCAATTTATTATCTACTCTATCATATCTTAATAGGTCCATTAAGATTATAACTGGGGAAATATAGAAGAAATCTGTGATGGTACACTAAATTAAGACAGAATAAAATATTTAATTAAATGGTAAATTCATTGATGAAATATATTGCCTAACAAGTACCATGTTCTTTTTATCATCCCATGTTTATCAGAAAAAGAATTTGTTCATTCTTGATTGAATTTAGAGGCCGCATGAACCAACTCACACCAACTCTGATTAATCATACTTAGTTTTCAGAAATTATCCTTCTCTTGTTTATACCTTGAAAAATATTCCCTTCAACTATACTTTAACCAAGATAGAATCTTCCAAGCCCAACACCAAAAGCCCTCCAAGAAAATGAAAACCTAAACCTAATCTTTAGGTCTAGAAGAAATAAGACCCTCATTTAGGAACAGATTTCATTTATTCATACAATTCTTTTACACAAAGAGATTTTTATTTTTTTACCCTTGAGTTTCATGATGACAGTTATTTGTCCATGTGTGCCAAAGTGGTCACCTGTAAAGTGAGGTAAAGTATTACTTTAAGCTTACATTTGCAGTCCTGGGTCCTTCATGAATACAATGGATATTAAGGAACATGAGTTTAACAATCTACATATGCAGCTTTGGCGAATAAAATTCGTGATCTAAATAACTGCCCTGGGACAGGGCTTAGAAAAATATCTTTTGCTTCAAAACAAGCTGTCTTCTCTTCTGTCATAAAGAGGAATGTTTGTTCCTGCATTTAACCACATAGAACTATAAACAATGTGTATTTTTGACGAAATTTAAAGCATTAAGGTATATTTTAGAGGACATGAAGCTCATTCCACACTGCACAGTCACTATCACAGCAAATGTTTTGGCTACAGGTTGTTGACGGAAAGAAATGTTAAATGAAGATCACCTTCAGATATCCTGACCTCAGGGACAGACTTGCCAGCTTGTCATCTTCCTTTGTAACTCTTTTGTCTCGTACATCCTCTCCAGTTCACTTGATCTTTGAACCTTGCTGTGTTATATACCATGCCACATTTTCCAAACTGCAGTGTATGTTAAAAGAGGCACAAGCAAATAAGCAGGTGACACCATCTGGTACTCTGTTCCCAAGCTGTTGGATAATGGACTGTTCGGTGCTGCTTTTTCTAACTACTAAATATGAAATTGGGTTTAGTTTCTCTCCACAGTCTTCCCCTCTGCTTTCTTTCACGACTGGGTTATTCTCCCACTTCTGCTCTTCTTGTAAAATAGAAGAATGCTGTCTGGACCACAAAGAGAGCCAGATTCTCCCTTCACCCCTTTGCTTGTATCCTGGCTTTCATAGCAGTCAGTCAAAGTATTCACAGCTATTTGTCTACCTCATGAACTACCACAAGACAGTCAGGACCTTCCAACAAAATATATCTTACAAGAAAACTGTCTGTTTAACTACAGATAACACCTACTTTCATGTGTTTATATGTAACTGTTAATAGGTGAAATAGATGATAGAGGAATAAGGTGATAAACCAGAGAAACCAGTGCATAAACATACTGCTGGTTGGTACTCAGGTCTGGCCATGCCCTGCATCTGATCTGCAGTCTGCCCTGTCTTCTCATTAAGCTGCATTTCTAACTATTTTCTTGAACAAGCCTACACTCTATTCTGTGACCATGTGTGTGGATGTCCAAGTGCCAGGAATCAGTGACCATAAGCACCATGTGCTCACAATGTCAGAAACTGAGTCATATGTTGATGTGTCATCACAAGAAAGGATAAAGCTGAACTAGCTGGTGAGTAGAGTAGAAGTTTGGTAGCCAGATATTAGAGCAGCTTTAGGTCTGTGTGAGATATCAGAGAGACCAAAGAGTCTGAACACTTGGCGCTGAAGGGACCAGGAGGTGTAATTCAGCACATATGGAGGATGTAAGGTCTGGCAGTTGACTACTGGTAAGGTCATAGGTCAGGACCAGAAAGAAAGCCCTTTCGTGTGTGTGAGCCTGTACATGAAACAGCTGGGATGCCAAGGGGTCCAGTTTACAGCTAGTGGTTAAATTTTTACTGTAAGGCAAATTGCTGGGAGGATCCATAGTGCTTGTGGCTGTGAATGTGTGTGTAAGCCTACACAACAGCTGAACTCTGTCGACACGCCAGCACCTTGGATGAGAGAGCGGGGATACAAGGCCAGCTGCTGGATAGGCACGAGTGTATAAGGTCAGCAAGTGAACACATATTGTGTATGTATATGTATGTATATATTTCCTGCTAACAGACCTTCCCCTGGAACGGCAAGCAAGGGAGGCAGATCAGGCCATTTGAATTTTGATCCTCAGTCATAGCTGCGAGAGTGATTTTGTTCTTAATCTCAGCAGGTGCTGCTCAGAGCTGAAACCCACTGAAATCATTTTCAGCAAAAGCCATTTTCTTTCCTTAGGGCTTGCAAACATACTTAATGTTAACCAATTGAGTTTCTATATCTTTGGAGGATTCTGCAAACATAATGCCCCCTATATATTTGATATCATGGATGTTTCCTAGCTTGACTACATTCTCCTGCAAAAACCTTAGACGATTTCTAAGACGAAAACTTTCAATACACCTACAGCAATGCCCCTTTGACTCTTAACAGCAGAGTTCACTCGGCTTCTCAAAGAAGGGCATGCTTTTAGCATTCTCAGATGGCCCTTGCAAGTGCAGGTAAAAGATCAGGAGTCTGGCTTTCTGTTTATAATTCATGTACTCTTGTACTCACCTACATGTTGTCTCCAGTTAACTTACATTTCTCAAACTTCTCCCTGAAAACTCCTATTTTTATTGCCCTGCTCACATGCTGTTTTTGCAAAACCTTCTTCACATAAGCAGTTCCAAAAAAACTTAGTTGGAGTAGGAAAAGGGAGGAGGCTAATTATGGGCTTTTCTAAGGACCTTCTGCCCCCTAAGGGCAAGACACCAGTGTGATATATTATCTACTTCAAGCAGTCAGCCTCTAGATCTCAAAACTCTTCTTTTCTCTTACATCCCTTAAGTCAAGGGACCTATGCTTTCTTTACATCCAAGAATGGTCAAAGTAAAAGCTGAAAATTTTATCCCATTGTAACTTTAATTATTTATGTAAATGAAGAGAAAACAGATATATAACACTATGGAACTCTTTCTTTACACATTTGAGTAATTTAATTATCCTTTATCATACCCGAAGCAAAGGCTATAGCACTAACTTTATGGGCTTTCAGAAATCTGTCCACATATGTTTTCTGACAGTTCAAACTTCTCCATTCAACACTATGGTACCAAATATCCAGAATTTCATACAAGGTAGTAAAGGATATTAAACTTCCTCACAACAGAAATATCCTACCTTCCATCTCCTACAGCAGATGGAAGCTTTCTTCTGGAAGATTACAGCTGAGTGATGAGTCTTTCTGATAATCTACCACAAAAGTTTTGATAATAAAAGCCTGAATTTGAGCACATAAATCCCTATTTAGATCTCTACCTTATTAAAAGTTGAGGTCACATTTATTTCTTTCAGAGTGTTTCAGAATTCAAGATGGCATGAGCTGGAGAGCCAGAGAGCATATAGCACTACTGAAAGCCAGGCAGGTGTCTGAATAGGTCCTCATATTTATCTGTTCCTGAAATTTTATTTTTGAAGGTTTTGGCTCATCATTCAAGTTGTTTCATTGTGGAAGGAAGTAGGGGAAAGGTTACAATTAAAACAAACACACAAACAAACAAACAAACAAATCCCCACCAAGCAGAAGAAGGTCTCTTGATTCCTGAATGTCTCTGGCTACCCTTTCTGATGTGTGACTCGTTGCTGGCTCGCAAGGGAATGAACTTTCATAACGAATATTAAGCTCTGCTTAAACTCAGATCTGTTATGCAAATAAACATATTAAATGAATGCGTTTTCCACGCAGCATAGCTTCTGCCAGGAAATTTGTGGAAAACATTGTTTTGCCATTGAAAAAGGCAACATGCCAAATTCAAACCTGGTGTGAGTGGGCACAAGTCTGCTGGTTTCAGTGGCTTTGTGCCCATTCACACCAGCTCTGTAATTGGCCTATTGTGTTTCAAAGGCCTTCCTGATCCAAGTGCCAAAGTGCAGATAAACAAATTCTTTAGCTATAGAGGAGCTTTTTCAGGGTCAACACTAATTTTCAGTTCACTTAGCACACATAAACTCCTTCTGCCTGAGTTCAGTCTGTGATTGTACCTACCTTCTAACCTGCAAAATGAAAATTTTTGGATACTCTCAACTCCCTCTCTGCAGAACTGCTAAAATGAGCCAGCCTTGAAGGCACCAGCTTCAGAAATTGTATCAGTAGAAGATGGGAAACAAGACTGATTCAGTAAAAATTAACCTGGCCTTCCTGTCCTGACTTCATCCCAGGCAAAATCTCTTTCAAGTTGTAGAAATATTTTATTTACTCTTTGTCTCCTCAAGTTATGTCAAAAGTCAAAACCAACAAAAGGCTAAGCATACAAAAGAGTGTAAGATGGACCACTTCTGTGAAATCTTCAATCTTTTTATAAAGCCTGTTTTATGTTTACAAATTATGTAAATAAACATCTCAGTTTTGTGAGGATCTTTTGAAGTATATCCGTGCAATTTTAGAGAGAAGATGCTTCTGAACTCATACTTTCTTTTATCTCAACCACACCAAACACTTGGGACTATCCTGATAACCATGATAGGGACATGATAACAAACATCAAATTTGGCAGAGAGTTACTAAGTTGAGCAGTACAATATTTGCTCATACAGGTCTAACTACTCTGTGACATTCTATGACCATTAGAGCATTATGGGTATCTGAATGGTTAGAATAAACAGTGGCTAAGAGATTTGGATTCCAATGAAAGAGAATCAAAGATTAACGTGAGAATTAACAGAGTGGTATGCAGTACAAAAATAACAAATCACATATGATACAATTTCTTACTCAAGCTAACTCCTTTAATGTTTTTGGAATATTAACATGAAGCTGGCTGCATAAGATCAGCTCACCAATTGCCTGAGGAGAGTGGACCAAATTTTATTGTCTTGAGTTTGGAAGATTTAAGTCCTGATTTGTCTTCATTCAGGCATAAGAAATCCTGGGGCAATTTCTCTCACATACATATTACTGATTTTCATATTTTCATCATAATTTTTGTTTAACTTTCTGCTTCACCTACTTTATTTTTATTTTTTTTTTACATTGGAAGTACAGCTGCTACGTGTATGAGCAGTGTCTGTGGCACAAAGCTGAAAAAACAGGTTTCTTGCTGTACAAGTATGGCATACCAGCAAACAGTGCCATTAAATCAAAGCTGCAATAATCTGCAGCTCCACTAACAGATATCTTCGCATAACTTCAATGTGACTTATATGCTATGATAATGAATTCTATAATGCAAATTTACACACGGGGGTCAAATAAGGAAGTTTTTTTGTATTTGACAGTACATTGGGTATTAGGTATTTGTCACAAAATAAATAATTCATCTCGCATAGCTACTTGCTATGTAAATGATAGTCTATGTATATTAAAGCATTTAGCACTTAGAACAAAATGGACAGCTGGGGCCAAATGAATATCTCTCAGGACACATTACCATTAGAGCTCCCCTGTGAGTTTTTAACTCTTTTCACTTCTGAGTGCTGTCATGAGGACATTAATTGAATAAGGCACAGAATTCGTTCTAATGCAGGCAGAGACACAAAAAAAGAGAGAAGAAAATAATGTAAAGCAGCACATTAATTTCAGATTCAACTTTCCCCCAATTTTAATGTTTCTCAAATCCCCATGTAATTTGGTTCTGATTCAATTTAGCAAAAAACAAAGGTTAAATATTTTCAAAATATCAAGCAGATGACAATCAATACATAATTTAAATATGTTTAATACAAGATGAGATTTGGGCAGAATTTAAAGTCAAAAATACCCCTTATATATTTCACATGAATTTAGATTATCACTGAACCCATTGTCTCATTCCAGCCCGCTAAAAATTCTTCTCCTATTGACTCAGGCCCAAAGTGAACTTCTATTCCTTTGCTATTGACTCAGACCCAACGTGAACCTTAAACAGAGCATGAAGGTTAACCCACTAAAGAGTGGCCATGAGAGTGGTTTAAGGGTAACCTTCCAGACCCTACAGAGAGGGTAAATTGGAGAGCTCTCAGTCCTACCCAGTACTGCATAAATTTCCTCTAAAGATAAAGGAACAGAGGCTGTTTTAACATTCTGTGCCCTGCTCCTGATGTTAGAAACACCATGAGACTCGAATTGTCACTCAGACTTGTAGCTGTGAATGAAAGTTCAGCAAACTCAGTATAGTTGCCTGAGACTTATATCCTGGTTTTAGCTCAGCATCTTCTCTCCACTGGAACTGCTCTGAAATACACAGAACTTACAGCTTTCCATGGTTACTTTGAACATAGTGTAGACCAGACTGGACCTGATTTACTGATCTATCTGTTACATATATTTCAATAATCTTTTGCTCCTTGATTTCAGGATGATCATGTGATACCCCTGCCAACAACCTAGACTTCTCTAGGGCTAATTTAACGCTTATAGATCAGATTATACAGCAACACGAGAAGTAATTTAGAAAAAGATCATAGTATCTGTGATCATCATTGTTGTATCAGTGGAAAGTCTAAACTACAGTAAAATGGATTATAAAGCCAAATAATGAAGAAAGATAAAAGATTCTGATGTTTTAATAATTTACAAAATATGTCTGTTCCCAAGCTGAACTCCTAAACCCTAAGCCAGCATGAACTGTTACTTTGTAATACTGAATCCCAACATTTACTTCAACTTCAGTTTATATTATAATCATACTAGTTATCACAAAACAGCTTCCCTGCTAGATTCAGCTTTGAATTGAGGTGATGAAATTGAAAGAGTTAGACCTATGCATGCCCTGGATTTTTAGTATCCTGGTTCAGCACAAAATATGTTAATATAACCAGCATTTGACCTCAATACATTGTCATCCAATTCTCTAAAACAAAAGAAATTGGAAGACAGTATTGGTTTAGTAAAGATATTTAAATATTTTTGTGCTTTCCTAAATGAGAAGCTATAGGTTCTGCTATAAATACAAAGAAAAACCTTTGTCCTTTGAAATCCTGGCCGTTTGAACTTTCAAGCATAGATCAAAGACACGTGAGGCAGTAATACGCTCACTGACAATCCCATTTAGAACAATGCAAACTCCAGTAAAATGGAGTTTCGTCCTCAGGCAGCAATACTGGGATAATGCTGGTGAGCATCAGCCTACCCTCAGGAATCTAGTGTTATTCAGGTCAGGCAGAAACCAAGTGAGCCATTTGTGGGGTGTTCTTTATTTGCAGCCAACACAGGTGAATACCGTGCTCCACTGTCAGTATGCCCTTAGCTACATGCTTGGTTTGCCTTATTTAGGGCTGTAAACAGCTTGTCACATTTTAAGGCAGAGAAAAAAGCTGCCAGTGTCTGTGAGGATGGAGAGTAATGAGGAAGGGGTTTCTCTTTGGGGCTGTTTAGGGTGATCTAAAGATAATTTACTTGAAAATTTCAATATTATAGCCTTTCTCACCACTTTAAAAATGTTGGTCTACAACCTGATAATGCCTCCAAATCCAGCAGTGTAGAAAGACCTTAGACCTTTACTGCAATAACTCTAGTCCTGGTGGATTCAAACTCTCATTGGTTTTGCTCTCAAAGTCACATTTGTAATATGGTGACAGCTGGCTCTGTGCTTTTTCATGTCATTAAAATCCAATGTCTTAAAAGAGTAAGTTTTGTGAAGCCAAGACACCGTTTCAAACACAGAAAACAAAACAGTATAATAAGATCTCGGTTGGAGTTTTTTCCCTCTGAGATAACCTTTTCTTCACAGCAATAACTGAAGGACAGGATTGTGTGGCATGAAGTGAGCATATTGCTATCATGTGCGAGAGAGTTTGGGCCTCCAGCTGTGGAAGCTGGGAGAAAGTAAGGAATACCTCAGTGTGGCTACTGGAAGTGAAGGTTTGTTTGAACTGATGGAGCAAAAAGGGGATCATGTGTCCGCCTTTGAGACCACCAGCTGTGGTACACATATGCAGTGCCCATTCCAGCAACATGTGCATGATGCCTCCACTTTCAGACAAGAGCTCTTTTTGGCTCTCTGGGAGGCACGAGAATTGATACAGTTGTCAAGACTGCCCTTGCAACTGGTTTGTGGGAGATTGGTCTAATTCCGATATTTTTCTCTCTCCTGCGCTTCTTCAGTAGCAGAATGCACAGCTTCTTTGCAGTTGGAAAGCAACATTATCTTGCTCATGAGCTGATTCTACCCTGCCTGCCTCCCTCTGAGATTGCCCTTTCTCTGTCTGCTCTTGTCATATCTTCAAGGTCAAGAAGTGTGGAAGAAACATAATGTTTTTCCAGGTGTTTTTCATAAACAGCTTATTCTCTGAAGATGCCATTGTTAAAGGCTGCACAATGAAAGGAGCTAAATGCAGATGATGAGTATTTAATGCAGAATACTGAGTTTTCAAATCTTTCTTTATTTCAACTTGGTACAAAGATACCGCTTTGAGGAAGAAAATTTTGAAGTGAGTAACTGGAAATTGATTTGGATCAATCAAAACATTTAATTTTTATTTAATTATTCTTCCAATTTGATTTTGAATTATATAAAAATGCAGTGGAAACGTGTAATAATCAAATAGAATATTATTCATTTCAAAGGAGAAATTAAGCCATCTTGTTCTAAAAATTTCAAAAAGTAAGTTTTGTTTTTGCCAAAAAAAATACCAATTGGAACACTGAATACTCCTAAAAACCATTCCAATTTCAGTGAAATGTTATTTGCAACTGGAAATTTCTTTCATCTTTTTTCCTTACCACTGCTAGACAGACATCAATTTCACAGCAAAAGGTAAAGAAACCAACACACAAAAAATAAATACATGGTTTCCACTTGTTTATTCACATGTACATTTAATCTATTCCTGATCCAAAGGCCGTTGGATTTCATAGAGATTTCCTTGAACTCTTTTCATATCTGTAATTTCTGAGCAAAAGTTGAGACAAGCACAAGCAGCTTATGTGCATACCCATATCACATTCTTTCCATGAATCTGCATGCTAATCCACATATTAGCCATTCTGAGGTCTGTCTTGATAAACAATTAGTGTACTGTGATGTGCAAAGCTTTGACAAAACTATTTCCTAACCCATTTTTACTGATACAAGGAATTTGAGTTGTGGATCCCAAGAGCATGTAGTACTTATCTGCTTCTAGTATAATACACTCTTTTCCATTCCTTCTCACTTTGATTACTTCTGAAGCCTAGTTTGTTGTAATTTTCCATTATTTGTGGGTTTTTTATTATTTGTTATTCATTTCTTAGTTTGCTCTTGTTATTTGTCTTTCTTCTTTGCTATTGCTTTATTTGTTTGCATTCTGTTTCTGTAATATTTTTCCCTTTGCTATTTCTTCATTAGTTGGAGTGAACGTTTATCTCTGCATATCATGTAGCTTGTTTTTATTTCATTATTTTTCCTATGTTTGTGTTACACAGCCACCACTGCTCAGCCTCACAAAGTCTTCTAAAGGCAACTCTTACCAATACAGCACCAGTGAACCTCACAGATAATGCTTTATTAAATGTTACACTGAAGCTGAAATCTTACACAGTAGGTAGCATAAAATCATTATCAGCTTGAATATTTTTGAGGATCAAGGTGATAATGATAAGAGCAATGTCCCAACAGGGGACTCACCACTTATTACTTAATCCACAAGCCCCCTATAGGTGTATTTTGGTGTCATTGAATGCCCACCCAAGGGTTGTATGAAAGCCTGAAGAAGCTAAGACACGTCAATGGTTCTGTAAAGGTCTTGTAACACAGCCTAAGCTCTCTGGGGGTTTTAGGGACTTTTTGTTATTAATAAAAAGTTAATGGGAAGTAAAAATATTGCATGGGAAATGTGTGCATAAAAGCCTTACTTTCTTTATGACTCTCTCCTGTAAAACTGCCCAGGAAATAACATCCCACACTGTCTTTTCTTTTTAAATAGTATACGGGAGTGATCTCTCACCTCTTCTTTATCTGTGGGATATTTAGATATGTAATATAAAAAGGATTTGTAAAACAAACAGTGGTCCCCACACTCTAGATTTCTCCAGTCAGTGCAAATGCAATTTCATTCACTTCATAATCTGAACTATATTTCAGATATGAGGCTAAAGTAAGTTAATATTTTCCTGAGCAAAGCTATCAAGCAGACAAACACTATAATAATGTTATACAGTCTTTCCTTCTGCTCATGTCAGTGTAGATCTTTGATCCTCAGATCCAGTTTTAAAATCTTAAAGGACTGAGATTTACAACTTCTTTCATAATATCGGCATTTTCATAAACTGTGTAATGTCCTCTACCCAGATGGTCAAGATTTTCGGGAAGATTATGTCTACCTTTTGAATTATTTATAATTTTTTGAAGGTCTGTGTTCTACTACAACTTTGCATTTCCCTCTAAAGCCCTTAGGATTTATCTATTGGAACAGTCAGAGGTTGGGTTTTATTGGTTTTTATTTTCTTTTTTTTTTCCCCCATTTGACCCTAACATAAGCAGGTCAAGTCCAGCACTCTCCAATGAGATCAGTGTTACAGGAGCTTGGACTCAGTGTGTTATATCTGTTGTTCAGGGAGGAGGGAGGTCCCCACAGTGAATCTAATTTGTATAAAATAACAGAGATCTCCACTGTCTGTCACTCTTAACCATCGGCATGCAAATGACAAAGCTCTCAAGTACTACATCACCTAAAGAAGCAGAGGTTGAATCTTAGCCTTAATTGAATTCTCAAAAACCACAGCGGGACCAGGAATTTACCACTACTATCTAGAAGATAATTCATACCAGAGACTGAAATTTCTTACAGGATGTACTTTTGTATAAGGTAACTGCATTGCAACAACAATAAAAAAAATGTTTTGCATCATAAAGGCCTTATTTCGGGTACTTTAGATGCTGTGAATTAATGTGTCTGATAAGACAAAAATTCTAAATTTGAGATATCTTTCCCCTCCAACACAAATGGATCTTGGGGTCTGCAGTAAGAAGTTTCATTAAGTCAAGTGTTTAACAGAAACTTTTCTCTAGATCATTTTGCTTCAATGAGGTAAAACTCCTTTTTATGGGATACACAGGCAAATACAACAAATACACATTATAAAAGAATGGCACTTAATAGACTTCACAGAGACTGAGGCATAGACAACTATATTGATGACTCAGTCTTACAGTGAGACCTCACTGGTTTTAAATTACTCTTCTCTGACTGCTTCTCTATGCAATATCTTTTATTTCTTATTGTTTTTAATGTTCAATTCTGGAGTTCTTTCAAGTGGTCAAATATTACCCATCCACACTGGTATAAAACCAATGCAAAAGGGTTCTATTATTTTTACCTACATGGTTTTCCTTTAAAAGTGATATATTCATATACATCCTATGCCTTACAAAACTGAGAGGGGAAGTAGTAGATGCACAAACCCTTCCCTTTCCTTCCAGTTGCATGAGGTAAATTGAACAATAAATCAATTTTTATGGATGGTGTTGACTTGCAACATTTGCTGCTTTTAAAAATTAATAGCTGAAATAATGAACATCCTCAAAAACTCTCTGAACAGTCAGCTTGATTAATTTCCTGATATGAAACGCAGTTGACAGGTGCAATATTCTCTGCTGAAATTTTCTGTAGTCTGATTAGACTACAATCTAAACCTATTCCAGTAACATAAGTTTGTTTGCTCTGGTTTTAATTTGTGCAAAACAAACGAACTTAAGTCTCATGTTGTGCTTTGCCTAGACAGGCTACACACCCACATCCATAAAATATTCCTGCCTGTAAAATAAAATCAAGTTCAATTTTTGTGCAAATATTATTCTGAAGTCGTAATAGCACTGCACAGTGCAAAGTGCAACTGGCATCTCTTCATATTATTACTGCATTATTGCCAAACTGATAAGGAATTCCTGGGTATAAGTAAATGTGCACTGCACTTTGAGCATTTTCTAAATAGTGGTCCACGTGTCAAAGAGATGTAATCAGGAATAGCTCCTTTGAATGAAACATAGATACACAGCTTCACTACAGTGTTTCCATTTAGCCCTCTTTCTGAGTCTCAGTATTCATAGTCCTTTAACATAGGAGTTAAACATAAAAAAAGTGATAGTCATTTCTCTTTATTTTTTTCTAGAGTTGGAATTATTAAATAATGCTGTTCTCTAAAATGGGAAACATTTGGGATATATTTCTAGTTAGGATAAAAAAAAATCAAAAACATTTTGGTTAATCATTAGGGAATTTGTTTAAATTTTAAAATTATTATAAAAACTAAAATATCTGAAATTTCATGCCATCCAATGTTCTTTATTGTCTTGCTTTTTTATTGCTGAGATATTGGTCTGAAATAACCAAGACAAATGCCTGAAATCATGATTAATGAGGCTGCCTGCATTATTCAGATCATCCAGGTGTCTCCATCCTGCATCACAAGCAGTGAATGGACATACAATCTTCACTTTCAATGAATAAAGGTCATCAATTCCTCAGCTATATACAATCTCTGCTACCTGAAGATCCTTTAAAATTAGCTCTTGAGAGGAATATCTGCATGAAAAATAAGCAAAATATGTTTTCAGTCTGCATGTAACCAATTTAATGTTCTTATTTTTCATGACAGTAAGGTCCATGATATCTCCCTGTATACCTATGGGAGTTTTTTCTCTGTTACTCAGGACTTTTCTCTGCTGATTAACAAATTTAGTGTTCCTGTGAGAGAAAACTGTGGAGGCATCTCTTGTTCAGGGACTCAAATAAATAAAGCGCAAATAAATAAAGGAATGTGTGAGTGAGACTGAAGGGAAACCTTCATAAAAGTTTCAGTTGGCAGATGGGAATATCATCTATGTTGCTGTTGAAAATTTCCAAGATAATAAATATTTCTCTCTTGATAATCACATTAGATAACTTCTCCATCAGCAGCTCTTGCAACTGTTAAGTGTCTGGAGGGTTTGTAGATTAACAAGATGTCAATGCTGGTCTTTACTGTAGTCTTACAAAATAAAGGGAAACACTCAAGGGAGTCTGCTTCAACAGAATTCATTAAATTTCTCAAATATGCAGAGGAATTACAGAGAGATAGCTAATAAAACTATGCAATCTGTTTGTCAGATATGTCAAAAAATTAGTAATTTAGAAAAAGTAGACATTTCCACTACAACATGGAGGTAATTTTTAGGATAGGACTTTCAAACGCACACATGATCCAAAAAAACAAGGTATCAGAGGACAAAGGAACAGGTAGCAGGGCAAGATGGGCTTAGAAACATAATTCTAGAGAAAAATCTAAAACTCATCAGGAATAAAGACGCAGTAAACAAACCTCTAGATAACAGTGTGGACAAAGTGAGATATGCGAAGGTTTTAGCTTTGCTCAAATAAAATTACATTTTGTCCCCAAAGGACTAAGACATCTTCCCAAGTGAAGAGAAACATCAAGTTCTTTAGCACCTGCAATTATGTTCTTGCTAAGTGACAGAGACAAAGATGAAGACTGGGGGATTATCAAGTTCTCAGAGACATCCTGCTTGCAAACCAGTAAAAGTGTTCAGGGGGTAGTTTGCTTGATTGGAGAAAGGGAATAGCTTATGTCACCCAGGGCAACTTGCTTGCACATGTGAATTAAATAGAATAGTAGAGATGGAGCCCCTCTATGTATCTGGTCTCATCCTCCTCTCAGGAGCCTTTACAGCCATAATTTTTCTCTTCTCCTGTATCTCCATTGTGCCTGAGTAACACAGCAGCACACTCTGATGCCAAGTACATTTGGAAAGGCTGTGAAATCACTTCCTCCTAAGCACACCAGTGCTGTATCACATATGTTCATTTACTACCCTGAATCAGTCTGAGCATTTGCTTAGGTTATGAAACATTGATTTTCATGGCCCAGGGAGGGGGACAGGGGAAATTGCCATCTCAAAATCAGAAAAAAAGGCGAAGCATTGAAATTGGCATTGTATAAATTAAAGTACATGACAAGCAGTGCCAGAAAAGCATGTCACTGAACAGAACAATAGTCTTTCAAGTTAAATAATGATGCCAGTAGGAAGAGAGGAGGCCAGAGTCAAATAAGACACCTACTTACTCACAATCCAATCTTAAACTTTTGTTCCTTGACACAGAATAAGCACCCACAAACGTTAACTACAGATTTATTGATAACTCAAGATGAAAGGACACTTCATCTTTTTATGATTAATCATGGACAGATTGAGAACCAGGAAACTGCTCTGATAAGCTGCTTGGGCCATGAGGAAAGAGGATATACCCAAAAATGCCCAGCTGTCAGCTTTGCTGGAGTTATTGACCCCAGGGAACCAACTTAAGGCAAAACAACATGAAGATGGAAGCAACACTAAGAAGGCTAAAAGAATGTCTGCTTCACATCTTAATTGCTTGAGCTATTAAACAAACACATCTGGTGTTGATGTCTCTGGAATACTGTACTTTTTGTGTATCACATATGCTTCTCTGTTAATGCTTTTATGAGCTGCTCACTTTGGGCTTGGAGAGACAGGCTGCTAGCTTTTTTTTTTTTTTTTTAATCTTCTAATGCAAAACTTATAGGTACTTATTTGGTGATTTCATTTTATTTGTTTTTTACCCTCAGCCTTTTGGGGTTTGCCTATTTCATTGTCTACCCATTTGCCTCCTGCCGCGTCTGCTTTCCCCATTTGTTCAAGAGAAATTAACAAAATTAAATAAAGAAAAATTCCACTCTGGCAGGCATGAATTTGTTAGAGTGAGTTAAAGGAGACAAGTTTGCACAATTTCATTATGAAGCCAAGTAATTGTTAAAAGAGATGCTGCCTCTTATTTGCTCAATAATGATTTTATACATTTCAAGTGTTATGAAGGATTGATTTGATAAAAATATCCGTGGAGGATTGTGGCCTTGAGTTGCCTTTTGTGGAGGAATTTGCTGGGTCTAACCTAAAAAAGAAATGGAAATGGAGACTATGGAGAATTTGAATTTGTAAGGTGATAAATTCGTGCAGACATACAGAATAAGAGCTATTGATAATTTTTTTCAAAGTGTTACAGGCTATGAAAGGCATTTCCACTTGGCTTCCTTAAAATTTCTAATACTCCTTAACCTTTAAAGATGTTAAGTAATGATAAAAATGACATGTACAATACAGGGGGCTGAGATTGTTAATTACTTAGGAGTCAAGGGTACTGTAAAGGCACAATCCTATGTTGTTATCTGATAACATGAAAATGTCAGGCTACAGAAGGTATTTTGGCTAATACTTTTTTCTCTTTTTATGAAATAACACATAAAGGACTGCATTTGCCTCAAGAACAGCCTAGCTGCTTATTCCATAAGAATGTGAAAAATTTCTTGTTATCCCAATAAAATATGGTGTATTATCCTACCCAAATGGTATCTGCTGCATAGGTTAAATACACACCAACGATGTTTTATCAACAATAGAGCCTGCAACATTTTCTCTGAACACAGAACATTTACCTGAGTAAATGTGTCTATAAATAACATATATGAATCTTTTTTTCTACTTACAGTGATGCAGATAAAAGAGCGATTCGAGATTCTTGTAAGTCAATATTATATGTTCCTGTAGTTTCAATATATTTCTTATAAATATTTTAGTGGCTTTATTTAGTTATCTTTCCTGCTGCAAAGTTGTTATAAAAGCAAGTAATAAAGTTATAGTTGTAAAGTTTGGGTGGGGGGAGCAGGGGGCGGGGATGTTTTTTCCCAAATGTTATTTCTAATATGGTTAAAGTATTTATTTATTTATTTACTTAGTTGCTTATTTATTTATTATTTATTTTAGGATTTAGAATTAGGTTCAGACTAGTAATCTAAATTTTGGGGTACTGAATTTTCAGAGTGGAATTATACACCTTCACTTCCATTTGAGCTTTCCTGCCATTTACTCCACATGGATAACACTTGCAACATTCACAGTTTGACTGCATTTGTATCTATGAAAAGTTCATTTTAGCATTGTTTAAATGAAAAATAAATTTCCGCTGGCAATGAATACAATTTACACTGTTGTGTTATTCTATCATATTCATGCAGTGGCATTTGATAACATTTGCATCATTCACAATGGGGTTATGTTCGTGTTAATGAAAAGCTAAAGCAAATATTTAGTCCTTTGTTAGTTTGAAAGCTAACATGAAACATAAAAATCTAAGACTAGATTTCTAGAACTGCTCTATAACAAGGCAATTTTTTAGCAATCTCTGTCCCCAGGACTTCCAAGGAGAATGCCTGGGTATAATTATGCTTCTTGTTTACAGAAAGGAGGAAGAAAAACTTAGATAAAATCATAACAAAAATTAGTGGCCATTATATCACTGCAGTTTCTGCCTGTACAAACACAACAGTCTAACCAAATCTTTAATGTCAGCTACCTGTGTCAACTCTTTGCAGCACCTGGAGATATGTAAATGTATGGAATTAGCAACTGCCTTTTTTCTCCCCCTCTTCTAAGCACTTACTTTAATGAACTCAGTGTCTCTGATGGCCAGTTATGGGAATTATCTAAAAGTACATGGTTTGAATTTGGATACTCATTTCTGTATCTTGGCACTATTTTCAGAAGACCTCAGTTCAACGAGGCTTTCTGTAAACTGCATTAATCTTCTCCAAAACTGTGACTTTTTTAGGCTTTTCCTTCTAAAATCTACATAAAGGATAAAAAGTCTTCAATGTTTCTAAAATTAATGTCACTCAACCACTTATAAACTTCTCTGCTACATATATTCTGAAGGATAACAAAAAAGATCCAATTTTTACTTTATAGTAATTTTCATTTGTTGAGAGAAGAAAATATTGAATTGTTGAAGTGGAAATATAGAGACAAATTATAAAATTGAATAATTCTGGCCATTACACTTTGCCTGACTAAAAATCAACAAAACCACAGTCACACGGTCAATTCCAGTGGCAGTGGGGTAGTCTTTTTGAATTAAAAACTCTTTTCTTCAGAATAGTTTTATTCTATTGACAACAAACCTCATTAAAATATGTCTGACACATGATATTAGAAGATAATTAGAAATATGTTTATGAGAAGTCCAAAATTTATGTAATATAATGATATGCATAAATTGTAACAGTAACTGGATTGGAAGACAAAAATAGCATATTCCAATTTTAAAATGTCATATTTCAATAGTATTTTCTATCATTTTTCAGCTGTACACATGTGGATAATATGTGCTCACAGAAAATACAGCAGGACTGACAAACTCAGGAAGTGACATTGTTCATCAGTTTAGTGTGTCGTGGGATCAGAACCAGATTTGCCCTGTTTTCAAGGTCAAGCTGGAAGAAGGTTTCCTGTCTTCGGCTCAGTATAGAACCCAGACCCTGGGAGGTCAGTGACATACAGCAACAGCCCACTCCTGTTTCTTTCATCACTTTCATTATATTTGAGGCCACCTTTCTCTCTGAAGAAGACCATTTCTCAAAGACCACAGTTTCAAAGTCTCTGCTCATTCTGATGGTTGGGTTTTGTTTGGGTGTTGGAGGAAGTTTTTCAAGAGCTCCTGTTTTACTGACAATATTATATCTTAAAATATAGTTCCCAAAGTAGAGCAGAAAATAGAACCAACTGAGTAAGTATCAGGGGAAATGTAAACATTACCTTCTATGTGTTATATATTACACTTTGGTAAATAAATACCCCCATGAGGCTTGTCTATTTTTGAAACAAGGTCTAATGTCAACTGTGCAATTTCACTGCACTGTACATTTCTGTGGGGTAATTTTGAAATTCTGCAAGAAAAATGTCTCTTAACTGCATTACCTCACACTCATCTTCAGTTAATTCCTTTTGATATATTTTGGGTGGTTCTTTTTTCATTAGAACAATTTCCAATTTCATTTCCATCCTTAAAATCCTTACTTTATACAGTGTTCATCTAAATGCAATTGTTTATGGTCCACAAAGAAATATAATACTTACTTTGCTGACCTAGTCAGTAAATAAAAGTATTGGTCAGTATCACATCGAAACAGCCTCCTACAAGGAAGATTCTGTCCTACTTCAGTAACAAATCATTTTACTAATTTCCTCTGGACTACATTTTCTTTCTTTCAATATTAGAATATTTTGGCCATGTGAAAAATTTTGCTGATATACTATATATGTCTTCATCATATGTTTCACAATTGTCCTCTTCAGGAATTAAAGTGGTGGGGTTTAAGCAGATTTGCTCTTAGCAAAGCCAGATCTGCCTTCTCTGGGCTTCCATAAAATGATTGTTTAAAAAATGCTACTTTATCTTTGTTGGTGCCAAGTCTGACTGACTTGTCTACAACTCAACATTTTTACTTACTTTCCAATTTCACCACCTATTTTTTTAAATAAAATTGTAGTGTGTTTACCCTTCTACAATCTTGTAAGACTGCCCTAGAATTCTTAAACATAATTAATAATGATTCAAAGATAGTTCTGGCTTAGTTAATTTCATCACATCCTGACATCTTGGCTACTTCTAAGCTATTTAATATTCTCTGACCTGTCCTTTCTTTGTTCTGACCTATTCTCCTAACTCTTGTTAAAATTAATTGTGTTAAAAATTAGCCATTATAATTTAACATGCAAAAATCACCTTTGTGTTCATGCAAATACTGTATGAAGGGAAAGGAAGCTAGTCTTTGAAAAACAGGGGATTCAAGCTAATTTAATTCAACAAAAAGTCATCCTGATAGCTGCAACAACCAAAACCCAATCCCAATACAGATATAGGTAATGTAAGGTTCCCTGTCCATCTATTGGTTCAATATACAGTGAGAGGATGAGGTCAGAAGGACCATTCATTCTTGTGATTCTGCAAAATCTTTGATTTCTCCAGAATTTGCCACAGTGCACTAGATGATTGATTTATTTTTTCAGCATGGATATTCTGTCTGGAAAAATTGGTTTCAAATTATCAATTTATGTGATATTTGCTTCCCAAAGTAGTAACAAATATTAACTGCTGCCAGGGGCTGTATTTCAAATGGTGCTTTAGATATAAAGAACATTTTAGAACAATGAGCAATTTGCCAGGAATAGATGAATTTTCTCTGTCATATTCTTACAGAAAGACCCAAAATAAATGTGGTTGCATTGCTTTCCCTCTCTTCTTTCTGTTATCCTGTGGCCTCTGATGTCTAACTGTATGGTATCATGCAGATGGGGGAGCTAACATGATTTGTGCTTTTATTATCCTTTATGTAAGTTATTACTTTGCTTTTAAAGAAGGAGCTCCGCTCCTCTAATGAATCCTGCAGTACATTGCAGCCTAACCCCAAACCTATGTCAGTGTATAGAGTCAGAGGTTATTCTGTCTAGTCCCTGACATTAAAAGTTAATTTTCACTATTAGACCCTCAACCACCACACCACAGATAGTAGCTTACTTGTAGTTTACTCTGAGGGGGACCTAATCAGCTGCATCAGAAGTGGATGCCACTGGACAGTACACAAGATAATCAGTTAAATTGGGAGTAAGAAAGCACCCAATACACCCCTTGATCTAATTCTTCCATGGGAAGAGGCTCTGAAAAAGTTAATGGAATTTCTTCATCTTTGCAGGTCATCTTCAATTTATCACTATGAAATCAAATCTTTTGGGAGCACCACCATTAACCTCCACTAGCTTGGTACATCCATCAAGTCCTTATTCTGTTTATCATTATTATCAGGGAAGTCATTGCTCTTCAAACCACTGTGACAATTAAATTCCTACACATTATGAAATAAACCCTATTTTATCCATAAAACTCAGAAAAGCGTCACCATCCAGAGGTTTTCATGAGGCATATAAATGAGTAGTACCTTGTGACTTTACATTCTTTTGAAATATCATCTGTGGTAGTATATTTAGTATATCTAGATAAGAAATCTACACTAAATAGAGGCCAATCTTCCTTTGAATAAAAATACTAGTTTCTCTCCTCCTTTCTCAACTCTTCCCTTTAAAGAATGTTTCAACAAAATATCATTTGGAAGACATTACAAGTAATTGATTCAACAACCATGTCATCTATTCTCCACGCAGTGGGTGCCAATAACTCCTTTTAATGTCAGTGAATGTTGTGTGCATGCACTTATAATAGAATGTACTCCCACAGTAGAGATTAGAGGTTTTCATAGGAACTGCACACTATACACTCTTCTTCTGCAATTAATATCCCTTAAGATAGAAAAAAATTCAACAACCTGGGTGTCAACAACTAGTGGCAACAGAATAGACTCAGCCAAATGATGAAATATAAAAAATACTGTAATCTTTTGATTTACATGTTTAAACTCATTTGTTTGCAAGCAATGAACACTTTAAATAGCTCCTACTTAGAAGTCAAGCATTTCCATGTTGTATAATCACTTATACCATTGTAATCTGGTATCTTAAATATTGCAGATATAACGGAGTATTTTGTGTTAGGTGCAAAAAATTACTATAGCCTATAGACAAGTACAAAGCACTCAAAAAATAAATAAAGTAAATTCTAGGATATTTATGGTTGGGACCACACTGATCTAGTCAAGGAATTAATATATTTACCTGTAACAGTTTGAGATTATCTCTGTGCTCTGTGCTCCTTTCCCCAGGGATACATGATACTCTATGCCCCATTACACAGTTTGGGAATAGCTTTAAGATTCATTGCCAGGAAGGGAAGAAGGAGGGTTCCTCCCATAAAATTTATATTAAAAACACAAGTACAAGTGCTGAGAACCACATCACAAAAGCAGAGACTGGAATATGAAACAATGTCCCAAGCAGGCATAGAAAAGAGCCAAAAAGATCCAAGGCAGTCAACACAGCAGTTTTTGGAGGGATGGATTCCAATAAACTTGGGGGCTGCTTCCCAGGAGACCATTAAAAGTTCCTTCCATGGATAGAATATTCTCATCAAACTGTCCCCTTGATTAAGTTATTATTATCTTCATGGCCAGTGTCAAAAGCGTAAGGAGAGGTATAAACCCTTTGTAGCGGAAAAGTGAAGATGTTCACAACAATTTCAATTATCTTATGTTTATGGTGGGAGATGAGAGAGGTTATATGAAAATGGAAACTCAAAAAAAGACTCCACCACATTTATTCAGAGACTTTTTCGAAGCTTCAACCAGTTAGCCTCAAGTGGATTTGAGAGAAGTCAAACACCTAGTCTGGCTGAGACATACAACCTTTCCCTGATGCCCTCACTCACTCAATTGACAAAACATAGCCAGGTGTACTTCTCTGGGGTGTTACAGACTGAAAGCAAAGGGAGTACACTCCCTCACGTCTGCAGGAAGTGGTGAGAAAAGTCAACTTCTGCAAAGGCACTGGACTTCTATTTCCCAGCCTGTTAGACACTGTACCTCTTTTCCAGGTCCAGCCAGTGGCAGGGCTTAATGCATGTGCCAAAGATGAAAAATGCACACACACACAGAATAAAAGTACACACAATAAGACAAGGGGAAGAGCAAGGTCTTTACTGGCAGCCCCATTAACATAATCAGCACTTACACAATGGAGCGCACCACAGAAAGCATCATCTTGTTCCTTATTTCCAGACGATGAAGGTTAAGGCTCACAAGGACAACAATCTTGATTCAAAAGGTTGTTGTCATTTCTGGATGATCTCTAAATTTTAGCATGGATTTGTCATTTTTGGCCTCCAGATCTCACAGTTTTGTCTCTGCAGAAGTTAGTCTTCTTCTTTCAGACTAATCCAGCTTGTTAAAGTTTCTTAGAAAATATACTACACAGCCAGTCTTCTCTGTCCCCTCTCTTTGTTTTTTCACTTGTTCCTCCCAGATCCACTTCAACTACACACACCACTACCCTTACCCAAGCATGTGGCTCTTCCTCTGAACACTCTATAACAACTTTTATACATCCTCACAGTCCCCTTTCAACATTCCATAATAAATTTCACACAATGCTTCAAGCCCTCAAATACTACATATATTTACTCTTTCCAATAGGGCTCAGCATAATCCTGCTTCCCCTTGTTCTCATCAGTTACAAGGTTCTAGTCAAATATCATATTGTTATATCGGAGTGTTTTTTCTTATCAGTCCAAGATATTAACTTCTCTGTACTGTTTCCACTATCTACCATTGCTCAAATTTGCATTTCTGAGTGTGTATTTTACTTGTTTTCCTGCCTCTTCTCTTTGTCTCTTAAGCTGAATAGCCATTAATCATATGTCTGTAACAGACCACCTATCCTTGCATGGCTCTTATTGACACACTAAGGTCTTTAATCAGTTGCCAGGCCAGAGCACAGCACATAACTTTAGCCTGTAAATGGTTGCAGTAACACCTGCCCAGCAGGTGGCTGAGGTTCTGGTTCATTACAGCAATCCCTAGAGCAGGACTTTCATACACTTCCATGCAAGAGACTTTGTCCTGTACAGACTGAATATGATTCTAGGATAAGACTGTAAAAGGAGATTTCTTATGTTCTGGTAAGGTTTGCAAATCAGGTGAGGATGCCACTGTCAATAGAGGCGACTATGTGGGCTTGGGCTTTTAAGGGTAGACCTCAGCTTTCCACAGGTGAGGTGTTGGCACACAGCACAGCTATAGCTGGTTTTGCAGAACACATGAATGAGATGTCTGATGTTACAGTTATTACTTCAGAAGATCTGCAGGGATTCATAGATAATCTATCAAAGACAGAGGAAAATTCTTTTGAAAAGATTTTGCTCTGTTTGTTTCTATGAGATTTTCAACATTACCTTAAAAGCTACTCCCCAGAGCAGTGGGTTTTGGCCCAATGCACTGATATAATTATTTGTATTTCTATATCCCAGTGTAAGCAGAAAACATAAAACAACACAAACAGTAATGTTTCACAGATTGTTTCTTTGTTTCCTTTACCTTATGCAAATATGAAGCAACTGTTTCTAACATTCTCCTTCTTTTCCCAGCCCCTGTAGTTGTATTTCACTTACTGGTGACACTACCAATTCTACAGGCCACACATCCTGTGTTATTTTAAATGTATCTCCCCTTACTTTCTCTCATTCCTATTTATTTCTTCATCTTTTTTCTTAGGAAAAGTTGTTTTGTCTAAGATATACTTCTATATTTTATTGAAATTAATTAAAACTTCATTTAGTACGAGGAAGAAATATTTTAAAAGAAAAAAATCTTCAAGTCTACAATCCAATAGTCATTGGCTTTGGTGGAAATATGTTTAGTTAACTTCTGTTTTATCTCATTAAGTTGCTTTGATTTTAAATGTATCATAGTGGTATAAGTAGCACTTAATCAAATAAAGTGTCTATATCTTTCCATTCATTTTAAGAAAAAAAATCCATAAACACCTAAAAAATGTAATGTTTACAACTACAAAATTGAAGTAGTTGAATCATCAGCTTTTGTAAGAAACAACTATCTTATGATGCTATCTTTAATTTGTCAGTCTACTTCAGGGTCATGAAATGTGTCTTAAGATTCTGATTTTTTTCTAGAGGGTGAAGAAAACTGATAGGTAATATGTGATTTCCAGCACACACAATAAGTAAATGAACTGCATATTAGATGCAGTTATTTTTGTTTCATTTAGACAAATGCCATCTGAAGTATGCACTAGCAAACAAAACATTATGGATTGAAATTCATACTGCTTGATCATTTGGGCACCTTCTTTGCGTACTTTCCCAGGTCAATTTCATGGTACCTTGGAAATGATCAAAAGAAAAATGTTTTACTATTTCAGAAGTACAGTAATGGAAAACAATCAGATATCCTGAAATTTACACATTTTGAAGCATCATTGGTCACAGAGATAAATATGTCCCCTTCAATAACGTTAGGGGAGCCTTCTGTTCTAGCAACCTAGAAACCTTCAGTAATTTCCACCTACTCTTCTTTCTGGAATCTTCTCTTTTACCATGGCCTTGACTCATTTTCCTCTCTACAAATGCAGGAAGGAAATTTGATTTTCTAGAGGGGAGGAGACTTTCTTCAACTGCAGGAAGAGAAAAAGATGATTACTTGGGGTTCAACCTCAGGGAAAGATGCAGTAGGAAGAAAGGAACATCTCAGCTGTTGTTAACACCTCTACCCATCTCCTGGAACAAACTGGTTCCCTCCCAGTTTGGCTTTTCCTTAGTCTAGGAGAGTTGTTCTGCCACTGCAGCAAGATCTAGTTTTGTCTTCCTCACTACACAGCAAAGAAGGTTTGAATCAGCTCTGACTCCTTTAGCAACATTTGGAGAGACTCTATTAACTTAAATGTCTAGTGAAAGAGTTTCAGAAAGTTTTTCCTTAGAATTACTGTTTATGACCAACTCTTCTAGCATGACAGATCATCCACCATGAAGACTATCATAAAGAATCTATGGTTTTTTCTCCATTAACTATAAAATGGGTTATGGCAATCATTGCTGATTTCTGGTACATAAAATACCTTTATTCAAGGGCCATAATAACTGTGAGTCAAGGATGATTGACTGTCTTCTCATGCTGGAAAACACTGAGCATACTTTTCTTTAAGGGATGTATATCTAGACTTGCTGATGAGATGTTACCAACCCAATCCCTCCTGTGGTCACTGTCTAGTCAAAGATATTATTTCACCAACTAGAGGTATATAAATAGCATTTTTATTAAGGTCTAGGTCATGATCACTCTGCCTGCTTATGATCTAATGGTCTAATTCTATAGGTTGTGAGTACATGCACACTCTGTAGTCTTCTTTTGTTCATTACAAATATATGACATAAAATAATCCCAAGACACTGAAAGTATACAACACTGACTACTGTTTTTTATGACTGGAAATAAATGTGGAACTTATATTTTGGTTATTTTAGTGTCTCATTCATCTTTTTCGCCTGGTTGTATTATATCCAACCCTGGATTCAAGATCATAAAAATATGATGGATAGGATGTTTTATTAGTTAATAGAGGGATAAATAAACATTAGACGAATAATTTCTATGCAGACTGTTAGCATTATCTCAAACAGTTTTGTTTCAGCCCAAACCTGAATTTGCAGAGCCCATTTCACTTCCAGTTTAATTCAGAGTGCTGAAAATGAGCTATCCAGCAGCAGAGACTGTAGCAGAACACCCCTTGTTCTGAAAAAGCCAGCTCTTAACAATCAGTCAGTGTTTTGTAAAAGGAACTGAAACTACAGTCAAATTACTTGGATAAAATGACATGGTGAAATATTTAAATGTGAAGAAAAGATTATACTCCCCTTATTTCTTGTTACACTTGGCAGACTATACTCAAATTAAACTGAGGTTAAATGGGCAAGAAGTCATAAGAATTTGGGTTACTCCCTCACAGAGACTACTGTATAACCATTAAGACTGATTGGTTTAAATAACCACAATGATGTGGTAAGGTTGGAGGACTGGTCAGTTTTACAGAGACTTTCTTAAAACTGGGTAGATTGGAAGGTCAGAATTAAACATTGTAGCAATGAATACCATGGAAAAACTAAGCCAGAGAATTTCTGAAATGATAAGAGATGGATTAACCTGGAATGCACATAGTTGAAAGGGAACAGTGAGCCAGAAGAGCTCCAAACCGGCTCTTATCACACTAGTGTTGATAGACAAGCCACATACAGCTAGAGTTTTCAATTTCCTTAGTGTACAATGTTGTGCTATATTAAGTGACATGGGATTTTTTTACTGTTAAATAAAGATTTATTCTTTAGACTTTGGACTGCCGTCCAAGAAGAATCTGGTAAGTTCAACACATGGGACACTCTACTGGTGTAAGTTTCCAATTATATAAATGTAATTTTCTAGTTGTAGCCAGCTATTTTCGTATTTTATATTGAAACAGTTTGCCATTACCTTTCTCTATCCCAAAATATACGCCTTCACAGTTTACAAAAAGTGAAAGTGGAGAAAGTCCCTAATTTTAAAATTTCAAGATGTAGATACCAAATTGTTATACTAACCCTGAAAACACGAAAACAATAAAAGGAAAAAAACACCTTATAAATCTTATTATTGGCTTTGTTTACATGCAAGAAACAGAATCTATGTTGCATTGAGTTTTCCAGGTAAAGTTAATCAGAAATAATTGTATTTTACTTATTGAGTTGTGTTTTCTTGAATGCCAGGCTAATTCCAGTATCAGGACAGGTATTTTTCAGGCATAGAGATTTGGTTATAGAGTCCAAAGTTTCTAAGTCTTCCAAGCAAGTCCCTATTCAACAGCTGTGATTTATGTGAGATTTTCCTCTGTTGGAGAACTACTCCAGCTAACCAAGTCTAGCTGGTTTTAATCCCTATTGCACCACTCATGAAAAACAAAGATCTCAGAACATCTGGAAATCTGATTTTTGTCCACTTGCAGCTATCAGCCTTGGCTTCCCTGTTAACTTGTGCCCATGAATGCCATTAGCTGCATATTATGAAACTATATATTTTAGCATTTATCTTGCTGTTGTTGTTCCATCTACAGCTGGGACTACATTCACTTTGTCAGGTTGTTGGTGAGTTTTAGAAGAAAGCAAACCACAGTATTATCCCTCCTGTCTTCTTTTACTGTCAATTTATCTGTTATGACTTTTGGTTTTTTACTTCAGGTCTTAGTTTGCTATAAGGTCTTGGCAAGTGTTACGCAGGATGTAGCTGAAGGGTGTCATGTAGTGTACACATTCTGTCAGCACCAGTGGATGTGTAGTCCTGGTGCTAAAGGAAAATAAAAAAGTATTTAAACAGACACCGACATTCTGTCAGCACTACTCTTTCTGGTCTGAACAAGAAGTGAGTTTTTCAGTCAGCTAACAGAGCTAAATATTCTTCGTTCACTGAAATACAAATACATAATCCATTTGATTATTGGGAATCATTACCAAAGATCATCAGGCATTAATAACTCTCAATCACAACTGATTCAGGATGGACTCAGATCTCTAAGTCACAGTAAAAATTTCTCAGCCAAAACATTGCCTTTTGCCTAAGTATTCAAGCCTTCCAGAACATGTCCACCACCTCAGTTAAAAAACACCCCAAAACCATTCTTTTTCTAGTACATGAAGTTTCTCAGTAAAAACCTGATCTAATAATATCATGTACCAGATTCCACAGTCCACAGGCAGTCCTGTTGATGAGGTCCAATATGAGGTTTTACACATGACTGCTTACCCATAATCAAAAGCAAGGCTTTCTGGGGAACGTGGGGAGGATGACATTTTGATTGTATGAGAGCTCTAATTTTTCATAAACTTGACAGATAGGAGAAGGCAGATATGAGAAATGGAAGTTAGGCTGATATGGCAACATCTGGAATACAGAGTCAGCAGCCCTTGGATGAGATTTCCACCTCAAATAAAAGTAAGAGGGCTGAATAAATCAAATACACACTGTTTAGAACTAGCAGGGGCACTGTAATCTTTTCCTTCCACAGCTTACTTGTCCTTTATGGACGTGAATTAAATGACCTAAGGCAAAATGAAGAAACTGTGTGAGATAACCCCAAAAAATCCCCTAACATTTCCAGATTCACTAAGGTACTCTTTGATAAGAGCTTTCGAGCTAGATGTATACAAACAAGCAGCAAATATTGCCTCCAGCACTACATAATTGTTCTGACTAGCTGCACACCTACTCATTCTTAACAACTCCAGGGCCTTCTATTATATGTGAAATGTAATACAAAAAGCATTAGTGCTGTTTAGCATTCGGCGATTAAGGAGCAAACTTTTCTAATCAAGGAATTATGCTTCCAAACTGAGGACAAGAGACTGTGGGAGGACTACAAAAGAACAAAAGTTTACTGATATCATGAAGAATGTGAGCTACTCTGGCTATTTGGGCACGAAAGCCAGAAATCAAGGATTTTATAATATCAACTACCCTCCAACCCCAGATTATGGTTTAACATAAATTAGGTAAAATATCTCATAAGAACAGTGATATCAAAATCATTTCACCATATCAGCATAGTTGTCTCTGTTGTGTGACCATTCCATGCTTTTTCCTTAAAACACTGGTATGGAGAATTGCCCCAAAAATTAATGAATTAAATAAATAATCACATCCTCCCTAAACTTTTTATGTTCAGTATTAACAACGCAGTAATTAAAAAAGGTGAAAACCAGAGCACGATCTATTTCTTTAGGAGGCTGCTTATGTCACAATACCACATGTGGTGTTGAGGTCCCTAACTAGCAGAGACCAAAGCACAACCCGGAATCTACCTGTGTGAACTCCCCATCTCATATCTGAAGCAATGTGCCTACCTCTGGGCAAGGCTTCATCCCTCAAGCATACCACCACAGTCATTTTTAGCTTCTGATGTTTGACTTTCGAATACTTTCGAATATTTCCATTAGTACAAACAAAAACAGTTTGTATCTGTCTGTAGCTGAAGTTTGTATCTAAATGTAAATATGTCCTTAAGCTAGCTGGGATCCATAGAGATTAAATGCAGAAGGAACTGTTTAGTCAGCTAGTCTGGTAAACTCTTGTATTTCGTACAGTAACCCTTTACATATTTGAGGAATAATAGGTAGCCCACACTGTCAGGAAACTCAGTGCAACTGAAGTGATTATGTGCATACCTGTCTGCAGTTACAGGCAGTGGAATCAGATGGAAACGGAAGAATTAGGTAGCAGGGTTTGCAAACACCTTTTTTCCTGAACTCTCATATGGGTTTGCATAAAATTTGGATATAAAATTTCATTCCAATTTTTATCTCTCATGCATATGAGAATATGGTAGATCATGTGTTCTTCTGGTGACAATCATCATCAAAAGCCTGGAACCTTTGGTCTGATTGGCAAAATATTTACACAGCCTCCGAGGGAAACAGAATACAGGAGGGGACAGTAATTTTTTTATTGTTCCTAGACACATTTTTTGCTCAATCTCATTCATGCTAAAAGAGACATAGTTTAAACCAGTTTGAGCATTTCAATTATCTGTAGGGTTAATGGCTTTTTCTATTACTGGTACATTAATGGTAGCATCCTGTAACTTACAATCAAGATTATTTTGTGAGTTCTCTTTAGATTCATATAATTCCAGAATAATTCTTTTCCCTCAGCAGAAAAATCTCCAGCTATATTTTCATCTAACTGCCAATAGAACATTAAAAATATGTAAAGATAAATGTAGCTTGCTTCCCTCTAATTTACAAAGAGGAATTAATCAAAGGCAGGTCATGTGCTTCTTGTGCTGATCAAGAAAGAATTCTTGATCAACACAAGATCAGATTCTTTTTTGTGTGTGTGGGATTGGGGATCCAGGAGTGCCTTAACTGAAAGGTTTCACATCTTTAGTCAGTAACATGCACTTTTGTCTTTAGGGATCTTGGGAAAAATTAAATCAATAGAATTATTTCACTTAGAAAAGCACCTGCTGTGCAAAAAAAAAAAAAAAAAAAAAAAAAAAAAAAAAAAAAAAAAAAAAAAATCTAATATTTATTAATGCAGTACCTAAGCGTTGCAGTCCTGTTGCCATGATACGTTACGGTGGCTCTAGTGGCTCACGCACCAGTTACAGCTTCACATGTCCAAATTGTTGACACTAGGGTACACCTATGGAGGTATCAACATAAATGCAAAAGACCCGGGGAGATGCTCAGGGGATTTTTAACGGGCTATAATACTACTGCCATCCATACTGTGTTTATAAACCAGCCCAAGGTGACAACCACAGAAAGGTGTTGCCACTACTGCCTGTTGAGTAGGGTGTGTACAAAGAATTTGGTTTGCCCAGGGCAGTTCCAGCCCTGTGGCCGCCTCTGTGTCAGCCAGAAATCAGGGCATCCCCTGCCCCCTGCAGCCCTGTCCGAAAGGCTGAGGTCGGCACGGCAGGATGGGGACAAGCCAGAGCAGGCAGCACAGCAGCAGCCTGTTAGAATATCCATGCTGTGCCTGCTAAAGCTGATCTCCCCAGTGCCACGGCAAAATTTCCCCACCTATCCTTCTGAGTGTTGATCAGCACTCACATCAGGAAGGAAGGAAGAAAACAAAGGCAGGAGAAAACAATATTTACTGCCAGAAACAAAGGCATCACATTTTAAGTTTGCTAAGAAAACAAAATCAAAAAGTGCCAGGACACAGTCCCAGGCACCACGACTTAATTTATCTGAACTGTTAAATTTCTTGGACAGATTCTGGAATACTTCTGGCTGGTTGGAAAGAACTTTCTCTCAATAGGCATCGTTGATGTGTTAGCATCATCCAGAACCCACAACAGTTTGGATATGAACACCTGATTTTAGGTTCTGAGGTAGTATTTATTGATATTGACACATTTAACCTGTTTCTTTTGGTGTAAAGGCAAGAATTAGCCACAGTGCTCTCTAACCTTGTCGGTCAGTAATAACCTTCTAATCTCCATATATATTAGCACTGACATAATCAATATCTGCAGCAAATTAGTGTAAACTTATTTACGTTCTGTTCTGTCCATCACACATGATGTAATACAGACTAAAGATTTAGATGTGTCATAATGTGTGATAATAACAGTTTTGGAGGTGTTTGGCTGACCATCTTGATAAAAAATATACGTTGCAAGAGCTTTCAAAATATTATTGCTAGCCAAGATGTTAAAAAAATTACCTAGAAAGAAATTGTCATATTTCTTGTGATGGTTTTCCATTTTTCTCAATGTTTACTTTATACACATGCTCACATAAAATGAATTTCAAAAGCATATTATTATGAAACTTAAAGGTTAATTCCACATTAATTTCTACAGAGGAATGCCTGCATAGTTATCTCACATAAGGAAAGGTACATAGGACCTAATTATTGAATAATCTTCCACGTGGTGGAAAGAATAAATAGAGTTTAAAAATATAAGGGAGGAGAATCGAAAAAAAATGTCAGAGAACAAATATGTATTTATGGATATCTCACAGAATTCTAATATCAGCAAAAAACTGAAAAAGTAATCTTAAATTACTTGATTCACTGCACGTCACTGCCCTGTCTATAACAAGTAGTACCTAAATGTTCATTGAGTATAACTTATAATTCTCTGAGAGAATTTTATCTGGTGTTCTTTTTTAAATAAATCTAACAGAAAAGGAAATCAATTGAGGAAAAAATAGTTCATTTTTGCTGACATTAACTACCAAAAGCATTCAGTTCTGAATATCCTCGTTGAATTTAACTTGAATGCATATGTACTGGGTTAGTTAAATGGAGAGAACATGCTGAAATTACCAGGCATGGGCCTTTGCTCACTTCAGGAAATGGAGCTTAATCAGTGTGACTAATTAAGACCTCAGTGGTTTGCATACACTGTGTGATGGAATTTTCCTTCCAACTGAAATTTGAAAATAAACATTATCCCTGGAAAAATGATCTCATCTTTAGTTTGAAAAGAAGCATAGGAACACTGGCTTGTGATGTAAGATCTTGTGGTCCCCAGAGAAATAGGCATTATCAGAGACAAATTCACCTTAAGACAGAATGACCTTTAATAAATGTTGAACTGTCTACTATCTCTCTCCAGCCCATGGCAGAAGCAGAGACAGCTAGGGCAATATTCACTTACTTAATGTAGACATCTAGAGTACAAATCAATTGCTCAACTCACATCTCGTAATTATTGCAATTGCACTTCCAGTGTCCTATTTGATGCAGTCTCTGACTGCTCCTCAGCAAGGGCACAGATGTGCCACAGGTCCTCTATCATCTGTTACAGCCCTGCAGTGACATCCGAGAGATCCACGGGCATTTTCAGATGACACTAGAAATGGTGTGTATGCAAAGACTTACTCAATTCAGCTGACCAAATGGCAGTTTAGTTTAGCATGAGCTGAAAAGGTTTCTGGATCTAAAAACTGAGTTGATCATGGACCGACTTCACTTCCCTAAATATAGACTGGAAAAATGAACAGAAACTTACTACAACCAGCATATTGACGAAGTATCCTGGGATTTCACACCCATCATATAAAATAATAATAATTGGGTTTTCATTACTCTTTTTCTTTTTTTTTTTTTTTTAGTAGTTCAAGCTTAAAGCTTTGCAACTTTTTAGTTTTTAATTTTTAATTCTATTTTTTGTCTAGGTGCAATGTTCTGGCAGATACATGTACTAACACGTCGGCTGTGATCTGTATGCTACAGCTCTCTCTAAGGATCAGGACTCTCCTGACACCATCAGTTGCCTTTCCAATATAGTCCTTGTGCCTAGAACGTTACATAAAATGTATCAGCTCATCCAGCTGGCGTGATAACAGCTCACACCATACAGCTAAACACTTCCAGCTCCCCCAGAAAAGCTGGCTGTGTACAACTTGCTTAATGAGAACAACCCTGACCCAAGCTTAACTTCAGTAGCCTGTAGCTAACAGTATGGGTTTTTTTGTCCTACAACCTAGGTACCAGACCCTAATACTGTTTAATTTACTGGGACAGCTATATTCAGAGAACCAGTGGAAACTGGAATAAGAAGTGCCTCACTGCATCAGAGTGGGGTCCATGAGCCCAGTATTACTTCTCCTGCAGTGAGAGCAAAAGACATTAAAGTACAGCTTTGACTACTTTCTATATCCCAAATCCCTCACATTCTCCAATATCCAAGATTGTTTTATTAGCTTTTATTACCATTTTGGAGCAGCTTCTAGACTGTTTGCAGACGTTTTCCTTTTCAGAAGATTGCTTTAAGTTGTTGTTTTATTTTTATTAATTCCCTCATTTTTATGTTGTTCTATATCTTAAATATTCAATAATAATGTCAATATTTCTATGCAACATTTATTTGGTCTACTCTCTCGTAAAGCAATGTTCAATCAAATTCCTTAGTGATCATTACTAAGGAGCAGCTCTCCCATTTATTCTTCTTGAATCAGGTCCTGTGTCCCAAGATACAGAACTGCACCTTTTCTTGTGGGGTCTGAATCAAGATTTTCCAGGAAGCAGTAATTTATTGCATTCATCTATTCCTTATGAGACTCTTATCCAGTCAATACACAGGTAGTTTAAATCACTGACTATCAGCACCTATGCTACAGCTGCAGCTACTCTAATTTTATTTAACATATCCTGATCTCTATCAAGTTACTGTACAAGAAAAGCACTATATTTTTATTGTGGGAGTACGGGATTTCCACCTGCCAGCAATTTCCTCTATTCCCACAATATTTTATACTGCTACACCTTGTTCTATCTTTCATGTACTGTGTCTGTACATCTCACGCATAGGTCTGTCATGCCTGGTAAGTTAGCACCAGCATCTCCTTCAGAGTTCCACAAGGTCCCTGAGATATTTAAATCAGTATTGTCGTTTGATGCCAAGCACTCATTTCCTCATCTTATTCCTAGGATTCCAGATTGGTGGAGAAGCACTTAGAAGTTTTGCTCTTGCACTGTCACTCAATACCACATGTGCCAGTCAACTGGCACTGTAGGAGGTATCATTTGCCTTTCGTATTTATTATGATTGTGCTGTTTATTTCTCTCCTGGTCCTTTCAGAGGCATATGGAATACTAATCTTGCCCCCCTCCCCTCACCCCTCCTCTCTGGTTTAGTGAAATAAAACCAGACAAATAAACAACCTTTGCCTTGAACTGTCTATTAGACTTTTCTATGCTGAATTTAAAGAATTTGTACCTATAAAATTCCTTGGAAATTTAAAAAAAAATATATAAATCAAACCAATGTACTCCTCAGAGATATTTAGAAAGAAATTTTCAGGTTTTAGTTGGTGAAAAAAAATGTCCTTTCCTTTGGGAGGTTACAGTTGAAGAGCAAGGCTTTTTCCTGATGCTTTCAAAGATAGTACAACCTATTTTTATTTAATGTGGGCATTGTTTTAAAATCCTTCATAAAAACTTTCACATAAAGCATGTTAGTTCAATGTTTTGAATTACTTTTGGTTTTTTTTTTAAAAAAAGAAAACCCTTTTTGTTCAACGTCATTTGAATTTGAATAACAAGAGAACACCAACAGTGACTGAGGCCTGAATTCTGTCGCTGTTATTGAATGAGATTTTCTATTTATAACTCATACTGAAATCAGTGGGTCTACCCCCCCACCCCCAAAAATATGCTTCAAATTACATATATATATATATATATATATATATATGCATATATTTAATCTTGCTCCAAACAGGAAAGTCTGGAAAATATGAGCTGAAAAGTGACATTTTGAATCACAGCTGCACAGCTCTGTGAAAGACAGTAGAATTCATCTACCAGAATCCCTCCTTTTTAAAAAACTTTTTCCTAAGCCCTCCAGCATATTAAGTACACTGGTTTTGGAATCTGGGAAATTATTTAGTACTGATCTCTACTAAGTGATGTGATCAGAGTTGAAACTGAATGAATGATTTCATGTTCAAAGACCTGAGAGAATTGACAGGGAGGAACAATATTTCTTGCACTCACACAAATAGTTACAATTTCTTTGTTTTCACTCTTTTCTATTCTGACAGGCATTTAGCCCTTGGGTTCACTATTATGTGCAGAGTGAATGGTTTAGCTTTGTTTCCATTAGTATGAGAGACAAGAGAGTGACACTGTGCAGAAAAGAAAGGCAATACTGAGGTGGATGCTCAAAACAAATCCAATTTCAAAGGCCTGTGGTGCTGAAATGGGAAAGCCTGTGTGTGTGTTTGTGAATATGTGTGTGCGGTGGCAAATGTGTGTTCCATTGCAATATGAGGCTAAAGGTATTTCAAGTGTTCCCTGAATGACAATGAAGTATTGGAAAGCAATGACATTCTAATCATTGCTGCAAATGTCAGTGCAAGAAGCCTGTGGGTTGTGGGTCCCCAGTGCACAAGTTAACAGCTTTACAGTAAAATCACCAGGGATCAATTAAAAGAAAACTGTTTGTAACCTTCATGCACTCTATTGCTAAAATGCCTGAGAAAAAAAGGTCTAATTATAGTCCTAACCTTTCCCAGTGGGCCATGAATGAGCCTCCCAATGGTCCATGAATGAGCTTCCAAATATGGCATGGAATAAGAAGGAAAAAAAAAGCCATGGTGTGCTATTTTCACATGTTTAGTGTTTCTTATGCAAGGCACTCAATAACACAGCCAGTGAGCAAGCCAACTGAGCTGAAATGAATGAATACCCTGTAATACTAACTACTGAGTTCATAAGAGTTAAAAAAAAAAGAGAGAAGAAAAGAAAAAGAAACTAAAAACAAAGTGTGATAGCAATTCAAGTTTGTTAAGAGACAGAAATCAATGTCAACCTGAAAGGCATAAACAAGAATTATATGTAAAAGCACAAATTGCACAGAACTATTGTGCTAATAAGTTTTGTGGAATTTTCTGCCTATTAATTTTACTCAGTATCATGCTTCATTTTAGCAACATTTCAAGCCAATGTGAAAAAAGGAGAGAAATGATTGGAGACTTTTCCAGCAAAGGAACATACTAAAAGAATTTTAGCTAATAACTGTCTGAGGTGGAAAAAAGACCCCAACCTAATTTGCTTTCATCCATTTACAACCAGAAATATCATTTTGCAGTCAGGATAGATCCCAGAAAAGGAGAGGCCTAGTGAGGACACATTCTTCATTTGGCAAAGTATGGTAATGTCTTGAAGCTGGTTTTCATGCAGACAAAATCCAGAGGAACAAATATGCCTGGATCTATCAGCCTTGGAAAACCAAGGACAAAGAGACTTACAAAAAATAGACATGGTAATGAAATGCATAATGACAATAAACCACTTTATGCTATTACCATTCAAGACCTACTTGAATAGGTCTTGTATGGTAACTCAATACCATACCTTTGGGTATGTCTCTCTCCTTGCTTCGGCCATCCTCTGGGGTCTCTCTCTTCCACCCAAGCAGCCAGCAGAGCTAATGGGGACTTTTCTAATTCTCTGGTCCAGGAAGTCTGGGAGTTGAGAAGAGCAGCTTCCATATGAAGGTTTAAGTTCCAGTCTTTCTCTATTAGCATCATAAGACAATGTGCAATTCTGAGATGGGAAAAAAAAGTACTATATCCTCTTGGGACCTCAAAAGACTTTTACCTCAGGTGCTGGCATGCTGACTTGTTTTGTGAAGCTATGAGCTTATTCTTAAACAGTATTGACAGGAAGCAGCAGATGGCCAAATTGCTTGCAAATGCTTTTATATTATGGTTTATATTCACCAAGACACTTCCACACTGACATGAGCAATGTCATTTTCTAGTAATGTTTGGAATTAGTCCCTTGGGTCACACATTCCCAGGCATTACCAGATGATAACTCTAAAACTGTGATTACTTAAATATTTTCAAGTCCTGAAGTACTCTTATAAGGATCCAATTTGCAGCCATGGGAGACTTTTTGCAGTGTTGCTATCCATACAAATATCACTAGAGTCATGTTTCAAGTCTCCATCATATACCCCCTGGTAAAAGAATTGATAACTGGAAAGGAAAAGTTTCTTTAGGCTGAAGCATGTTTTATAAGATCTTCATCAAATGTGGTTTTTCACCTCCCTTCAAAAAAAAAAAAAACACACTTATTTTTAAAAGAAACCAGTTATATTTAAACTAAAGCAGATGAGTTTGAACTTCTTATAAAGTGTCTTAGAATATTTTTGACCTTGGAAAAGAGAATAACACACCCTTTGACACTACACAAGTATCAAAATATGCATAAGGGAATTAGATATTGAAAACCTGCTAACATTCAATTGTCTCCAGCTCCTCCATAAAACTTCACTGCTGTTAATTCCACAGATTTTATAGATTCATGCTGAGTATTTTATTTGAAAATCACAAACTATTTTCACTCATCTTCCTATGTAACTCTTAACTATATCTGAATATTATCCTATGCGTACCTGTATGACAATATATAACATAATGTGTGAGATAACATACAACTGAAAACTCACAAATATATATTTATTGGTAACATTTCACCTTAAACTTTTTGCATTAGTAATATCATTTTCCAGTATTAATTTTACCTTTTTGGTGCATTTCGTAATTTAGATTATTTTTAATAAGTAGTGCGGCCATGTTTTAAGCTATTAGAAGGAGAGAATATATTAAATAGAAGAATATTTACTTCTCTTCTATATATAATTTATTAAGACAATATAAAAAATTCAAGTCAACTACATTTTAAGAGGATTTTGCCTTTAGCATTGATCTTGATACCTATTCAGTAAATTTCTGGAAATCTGAATGGCTTCAGTGCTTTAGATTTGTATCTAGAGTAACACATTACAGAATTATGGCCCAAATCAGAATGTTTCAAATCAACAGAAGGAAGGGAAGTATGTAAGAACAAAAAGGATCATACATTAAGTAAGCTGCTTGAACCATTAATACCATGAGTAGTGATATCAGAATATTTGATAGAGTACATAGGACACCTAAAATTCAAAGTCTGAATATGGATGATATCCATAAACAAAAATTTAAATAATTACAAACTCTTATAATGCACCTTTATTAAATGAAAAATTAAAAAAAAAGTACAGGGCAGACTGAGTGGCATCACTGAAAAGAAATATGTAAAATATTCCTAACTTCCTGCTAATAAAATTCTGAAAAAATGCCAACAGCTACATCAATAAACCAGCCATGACATATTGGAATAATATCTAGATTATAATGTGGAGCAGTCATTCATCACATCTGTAGGAATGCCAGTACTGATACATCTGAAAAAGTTCTAATTTCAAATTTTAATAACAATCTTCTGAGAGTTTATCAGAGTAATTTCGAATTTTTGTCACAACACCTCATTTTACCAAAGCTGAAACTGTGTTGAATGTATATTTTTAAAAATCATTTCACTAAGAGGTTTTTTTGAGGTTTCTGATACCTACATTTTATTTACTATGCATGTTTGTTTGGCTTGGGGTAGTTTTTTTTGGTTAATTGTTTTGGGAGGTGTTTTCTGTTGCAAGACCTGGGATGTCTTGGCATTTCTTTCAAATTCCAGAAAACAGCAGCAATATGGAAGTGTCATCTCCCAGAGAGGTCTGACTCTCATTTTCAAATTTATATTTGAAAGGTGAACTTGAGAAGGCTTTCTCAAAAACCCTTTCTGGATTAAAAACACCTAGATATAACAAAATAATATTGTTTCTGTAAGTGGCAGCACAAATCCTTCAAGCTGAAAGTTCAAAGTTTTCTTGTCTTGATGACCACCTAAAGGACAGTGTTCTACTCTACAACTCCCTTAACCCCTTCAGGGAGCTGAAGCCCTTTAAACATTTTATTTTTGATTCTGTCTTTTATGGTTGGTGTAAGAATAATGTGCCTCACCTGTGTTTTGTATCATCTTTCTGCACCAGCCTCTGTACCACAGTACAACATAAACAAACCATAAGCTGTGGGGATGGATTTAGCTAAATGTCATTAAACTTAGAAGAAATTTCACTGTAACTCCCTCCTGATATAGGATGTCCTTGACTGTATTTATCTGTTCCGGAAATGAGCAGTACTGAAAATAATTCATTAAAAAGTGATAAACTGCATTATCCTTCAGCAGTTGATAAATGCCGTGACTCCCAGCTGATTGTAGCATATCTATAATGGAGTGTGGGGGTGTGGGTTGTGAATATCTTCGTTATTCATTCTGAGGTTTATAAAATGCCTACAGCCACAATAGTGAGGCTTTATATGCAAAAATTAAAGGCATAAATTTCATACACAGTCCACAGTGGGATGTGCTACCTAAAATGACTGCTGCTTCTGTAGCTAGAAATTCATTGAAAATCCAAGCAGGGGTGCAATGTAAGATGGAAAGAGACCAATTGACTGAAAAACAGAATCAAGTATCTCAATTTCCTCTCAAAAGGATTATCCATGGTAGCATAGTCTTGATTCTGTACCAGGCTCAGGAACTAGCTGAGCTGAAGTCCTGGTTTAGAATGACAGAAGAAGATTAGGGTGACTAAATGTTGCTCAAGCTTCTTCGCACGGGAGGTTTATACTAATCATACTCCACAAATGATTAATTGCTGCATCACTTGAAACACTACCTTATTTTCTCGAGTTTCTACCATCGAAGAATAGACCAGACACACATGGAGGTCTCAGGCACTGGTGAGTGAGTCAGGAAGGAAAATGGGACAGCCAGGAGTACAAAATGTTACAAGCAACAAGAACACCCATAAAAAGAGAACCTTGTAAAGTGTGTGGGAGATGTGAGGCAGGACACAAGTGACAAATAAAATACAGAAGAGTTACAGATGGGATATGGGTGGTAGAAGGACACTGACTGCCGAGCAGTAAAACTTGGGAGATGCAGAGTCAAAAAAAATGCAATGGAAGAAGAGGATGATAATGGAGAGACACTAAATCTATAGGATATTCTGTGGATATTATGAACGGAGGGGGGAAGTAGATATCAAAAAGAGGAATTTCCTCCTATCTTTGACAGTAAAGGACCTCTAGAAAATGTCAGAAAATTATGTATAGAGAAGAGCTTATATCACACAGATGAATAGTATTCAGGGCATTTCATCTCTGTGGTTTTATTTTAAATTCTTATCCTGATATTTTGAAGACTCTATAGGTAGTTTCAGCCAACTAATAACCTAATCCGAGAAACTGAACACATTTATGGGCAATGGACAAGTACAGAGACTCCAAAGAAATTTGGTAGTGTTGAAAACAATTTAGTCTTCCTCAGATAATACCTGAAAGTATTCACTCATTCATTCTTGCACATTATTTATTTAGGAGATTTACCTTACCAGAAGCCTTTACAAGATCTACCCCAAAGCCTCTTGGATTCAAGCTAAGCTATATCATCTCAATGCTAAAAAGTAAAAGGACACTAAAGCGGCAGACTTAAGCATGAGGTCTTGGCAAAAATTCATTCCTTAATAGGAGTAATGTCTGCTGTTTTCCTAACTGCCTGTCATCTAAGTCAAAATGAGCAATTGGCAGTACCCTCCAAAACAAAACCATTTTAAAGTAAAGGATTCATCTGCTTCTTTAAAGAAAAAAAATTACTTAACTACTATCCAAAATTAAGTGTGTTACAACATGCATTGTCTGTGAACCAAGGAATCAATCAAATCATATTTCCAACTCTTCTGTCATACATCTATTCCTTATTGCAATACCACATCCTATGTTAACACCCTTAGTGCATTACTTCCAGATGCTTCTCATATCAACAGACAATATCTTTTTTGTTTGTTTGTTTCCTGTGCCTCTCAGAACTTCTTTTCCTGTTTCTTCCCATGTGCACTACCCATGTTTTGTCTTCTATCTCGACAAGAGAGAATATCCACTACAGCTAATCAGGTGCTATGTGTATCCCAAATGATGAGCTAATGTATACATGTTAACAAGGGATTTGCTGAGTTATAATGGATAATGATTGAATTCACCCTGTCACTCCCACAGGGAGGTACAACAAAAGAACATTTTTTCAGGTACCTAACACATGTTTCAGTGTCATAAAAAGACATTTAAATTTAGATATTCATATTTAGGTATCTAAGGAAATATGAGATCTCTCAGCTCCAATTTTATTCAATGGCGATCTTGTCTTACTAGTCAGCTGAGCCTGGGGAATGATCCAGCTGACAAATTTGCATCTGGGGTACCAATCCTCTCCCTGGACTTTGTTAACTGAAGTGCCTCAGATCATAATTCTGTGGTCAGGGGTCCACCGCTATTTGAGAAGCACTTGGTCACCACGTGGTTCAGGCAAACTGGACACAGGACCTAGGAGAGGTCCTTTAGTGGCAGGAGAAAACCAGGTTGGGTGTATATAAGTTTATACCAAAAGGCACTGAACAAATGTGCAGGCAATTGAATTGAGACTAGGTCTCTACCAACTGTACCAGGAATTTAGACACCTACTGTCTGTAGGTACCAACTGTCCTAACACACTTATATTTACATAGTTAACCTCTAACTGAATGTCTCATTTAATGTCCTTGAAAATTTTCCAGGTTTCGCTGGACTGGTGAAAGAGTCACTGTAGAGAATATCTGATGACATAAAACCAGCGTAAAGCTTTAGTTTCCAAGGTCTGCAAAACAATCTGCATAGAAAGCACTCAAAATAAGAAAATGTCAGAATTCGAGTTGCCTTAATCTGTCTCCCTCATGCGAATATATGATGGTATATTTTTTAATTACATAGTCACATTTTTTTTTTCCCAGAGGACCTCTACTTCATTCAGTGTGCAGATGAAACATTGCTCATTTAATGAGCAGCAGTTCAGTATTTTGTTTTCTCCTTATTCTTCACTGTAGAGCTCTAGGCCTTATTTATTGCACGCAATTATAACACTGCTCAGAAGACAGAGTTATTAATTTCCTCATGGGCTTTTCTATGTAACTCATCTCTATAATGCATTCATTTTCACAGCACCCTTTCAAAACACTTCCTCTATTCACAGCTGAGATGCTATGCTTGGAAAGATTAAAGTCCACAGTATCCACAGATATGAAGTGGCCAATTTGAGTCACTAGGCAAATTATTTTTTTCAAGGACTTAACATTGCTTCACATTTATAAGCTCTGTACGCACCCCTGATGGTATCACCCTTGGACAGAGTGCTCATCATTCCCGCAAGTCAGATGTCAAGAATTAGCTAAGTATTTGCAAATAAAATAAAATCAGTAAACCATCACTAAAAAAAAAAAAGGCTTGTGTGCCTTGATTAGCATTATAGGCTTCTTGACAAATCTCCCTCAATTTTCCATTGATCTTTTTCACCAGCTTGCTTATTGTCTGTCCCACTTTCCTCACCAAGTTAATCTTCATTTTCCTCCTGGCTTTCAATTCAAATTCAGTCTCTTAAAGGAAACACACAGCAACAAGAAGTCACTAAAGACTTCTCAAAGCCTTGGTAAAACTTAATTTTTTTCTTCAATGCCTAAACAAGGCTGTATGTGGCAGAACTTGGACACAGATAGGAAAATTCTCAGAGATATAGTGTTTCTAGTGCTGTCTCTGACATGCTGAAGGGAGTGTGTGGATATGTGTGTATAGACATGAAGTGCTATTACTTGTTCTCTCATCTTTAGCACTTCACCCTAGTAGGTGCCATAGGAATTTGGCAAAGCAAAGATGACCATGACAGCTTGGCTGTCTCCAGCTATCTAATTCCCTGAGTAGATGCGCATTTTGTCTATGCATGCAGATGTTCTTGAGAAGCCCAATCTAGTTTTTCATTTCTTCAGCTCTCCCACTTCTTTTTGTCTTTTCCACCCTCCTCACTTACAGAAGAATGGCTTTATTGCTATCACCAAGGCAACCAAACACAAGACTGGACTCTGTTCAGCACAGTCTGCGTCTATCATGTGCCTCCCATGACATTTCAACTGAGCGATATTTAAACCATGCTAAGAAATCAAGAACCATTTGGTGTCATTCCCATGAAGCTGGTGTAAGAGGATATTGATTTTGCAATTTGATACTGATAACCCTCAGCACTTTCCATCCCTGCCAGCCATGGATATCTGTCCCGCATCTTAAACAGCTGCCTCTTGTTTCAAGCTCCTTCACAAAGAACTGTCTGTCTTCTTTGGCACCCTCCTTTCTCCGGCTTTGGCAAGGTCCATTAAATATGGAGCCTAATATTATGAACATCATATCAAATGGCAGCTCACTTAGGCCTCTTCTTAAAAACAGAGATATCCTCAAAAAAATACAAATCCTGAGAGTCTTCTATGGAGTATCTCTAGGGACACTTACAAATAGTGGAGCAATGGATGTATTTTCTTCAAGAAAACAAAAGTTCTCCATATAAAGAGACAATTCTGACAGGATTGCAAACATAACACTTTAGCATAGCAATCTTTGCTGTAATGTAGAAAATATTGTAGATGCACAATAGAAATGAGATTATATTAGAAGTGAGAGTCATTAACAGTTTCCATGATTCTATGCTGGCTAAAGCCTGGTAGATAAAGTCTCAGAAATAAAAACCTTCATACTGAGAGGATGTTGAAAGGATGCTATAAGCGGCAGCTTCCCACAGTGAATATAAATAATAAATGCAGATTAATGAATATGCTAAAAAAATAATGAGTAAAGGTAAAAGAAGACATCAGTTATATCAAAGATGATGAGAAACATTTAATTTAGTTGTTTAGAAGCTTATGCAATCAGTACAAAAGGTTCCAGACTGAGATTTAAACAAAAGCTTTGGAAGAGCAAATGTCTATTGACACAGGAGTTACTGAGTTCATTTCATCCTGGTGGTGTTCATTACATTCTGCTGGTGTTGATCTGTGTTAATACCTTGTGAGAACAGATTCCTTGTTAGTTTTTGCTGGAAAATGAGAAAAGCCTGATTGAGTAAATATGTGAAAGATAATGTCTATGATCTTAAAAAATGGGGAGAGATAGGGAGAAGGGAAGGGAAGGGAAGGGAAGGGAAGGGAAGAAAATAAGGAAAAGAAGGAGAAAAAAGAAAATATAGAAAAAAGTGGGGAAAGGAGAAGAAGGGAAAAACTGAACAGGAAGTGAAGGAGAAAAGGAAAAAGGGAAAGAAAGAAAGAAAGAGAGAAAGAGAAAGAAAGAGAAAGAAAGAGGGAGAGAAAGAAAGAGAAAGAAAGAGAGATAGAGAAAGAAAGAGAGATAGAGAAAAAGAAAGAAAGAACATTCAGTGACAAAATTGTATTTTACAAAGGAAAACACTGTGACAACCAAAGCAACAAAGTCCAGTCTGGTAATCATTTAAATCAGCAGAGAAACTTCCCTTTTTTGCCACAGACTTTTAATCTGGACTGCGGAGAGCAGCCAAAAGAGCTTCAACACACTAGAAATAAAGGTCCTGTGGAAGGGAACTAAAAGGCAACTGAACTGCTCTTGGCGGAACATGACTTCTGAAGCATTTCCCAGTTGGTTGTCCACTATTTATTTAAAGGATTGAGATCCCATAAGTGAAATATTTGCAGTCAAGGAATCGAATCATCTGGGCCTTGTGACGAAACAGTCCCATATGTCAACCATCATAGGGCTGTTTCCTCACTCAGCTATGTAAGGACTTCCAGTTCTGATTACACCAGCTCAGCCTTTTGTGGGATGCAGGGAATATTTTCTAATTGGTCTGCACCAACTTTCCAAAATGGCCAGCCGTCAATGAATTTCCCATTACAACTGAATAAAGGAAGTTTGAAGCCTTTGACAATTTGCTTAATACAAAGTGAAAAATATTGACACTGAAACTGAATCATTTGGCCAGCTACCATGCATCCTCACTGTTGATAACAGCAAAGACATGGTTACCTTCTCTATGCTTTATTTTGCCTGCTCTTTTGAAGTATTTTTACCTTGATTGATCCTCCCTTGCTATTGGAAAAAGATACTCCAGTTTGATCATTAATCTCATAATGCAAACTGTCAAGCAGCACTGAAATGATTTGATAATTTGCATGTTTTTAGTGTGCTGGTGAAAGAAGGTAACTTAAAAGGGCATATCTGAAAACACTGCTGCTCTGCCCAGCTGCCATAAAATACATCAGCTTACCAAGCAAGTCAGGGTGCAGTTGGTCCTTCTACTTGTTAAGGAATATAATTATGGTGTCATTGATTGCAGACATGGAAGCACAAAACTGTTAAGGAGAGGCAGATCGGTTGGGATAAATGGCAAGCTTGTCTGCTAGTTGCACCTTCAAAGTTGAAAAGTGTTAAAATTATAGTGTACAAAAAGAGAAATCAAATAATTTTTTTCACCATAACTAACATATTCTGCTGGGAAACTGAGAGGAATACAGAATGGATGTAATAATGTACAATAATAATAATACTTCATACCTCGTATGACTTCTGTTGTGCCTGAGGGTAATCAGCACCTCCAGGGTTCTCACACTCTACAGCGTATCTGGGCATATCATAATCTTATGTATCTGATTAAAATATTGGTCATTTATCACTGAACTTCATGTCCTCTGGAATTGGAAAATACTAATTAGCAAAGTATGACCTGACCCACAGCCTTAGCAAAAAAGATGAAGATGTCCTGAGTTCTGACATGGATTCTTGGTGTGGCCTTGGATACTTCATTTTCTTATGCCTCTTCATGATCACATTTTCCTGATTTAAGGAAAATAACATTTAATCAGCTATTTCTCCAGGGTATGGTAATGCTTAACCAATCAACTAGAAGCACGATATTTTCCAGAGCTCTTGGAAATGTGCTTATTATCCTCCTGATGAAGGACCTCTGTCCTCATGATTCCATGAATCTTTAGCCTTTTCACAACCAATTTTAAAGGGAAAAAGACATGGGACTGTTGCAAATTCAGTCCTCCCATCTGAGTGTACCTGATCTTGTCTTGAAGTTAAGTACTCAAGGACCAGTACAGCACTCAGATGAGAGACCACTCAGGAATCCCACAGGCACAAGTCAATGAGCCATGTTAAATTACAGAAACTGTATTAGTTCAAAGACTCGATTAGGTTCTGCCTTCATGACTAAGTATTTAAAAAACAAGAGGAGGGTCGTTGGATAGCTAACTATAATGTCTGCCTTTGAAAAACTGCTGATATTAAAATCCTTTTCTGCCTCATTCTTTTTCCTGTTTCTATTCTTTCCTTTCCACCACTTATTAGCTGATTTTCTGGCCTGTGAGGACCTACCCATGCTCTAAGATGGGGCAGGAGGGAGTCAGGAGCAATTTGTGCTCCTGCCACAGGTCAGGGAGGAGAGTAGAAAGGAGCTCCTACTGTCCTGCTCCTCAGTCCAGTGAAATGTTCCCAAGCCTGTAATATTATCAAGCAAGCTGGAAATTTTAAAAAGTCAGGCAAGTTAGCACAAGGAGCCCCTGGGAACAAAAAAGAAGATAAATGGTGGCTTCCTGTCTACGTTTTCTTGCTTCACAGCAGCTAACAAAGTAAGCATTCGTTTTCTTTAGGGGCATTGCTTCAAATCTCACTTTTATATCATGTTTAAATGTTCCAGTAAAATTCTTAGTCTTTCAACAGTTCCCTCTTATGATACCATATTACTGATGGATTTTGGCAGTGACAAATGACAAAGCATGCCTGTCTCTGAAACCATTCTCATTTGTATTCTTTCCAGCTCCTTATCTGTCCCATGAGAATAAAAAATTAAAATTAAAAGATAATATTTCTGAGAATAATATTTAAGTAACATAAACTGTAGCAGTGTTTGCATGACATTATATTTAGTACAAAGTACTTTCTGATTCCACTGGATAGAAATATATCTGGTTTAGACATGGCTGAAAGTGTTTTTGATTAAAACCATTTCTTTCTCTGAAGAAATTATTTTTTTAAGACTTTTTTTTCCCTAGAAAATATGAAAACAGCTGATGAATTTTCATCAATTTTTTGTTTTGTTTTACTAGTTTAGTGCTTTGAAACAAATGTAAAAATTGCAGTATTTCATATGGAAAAAAATTTAATAGTCATTTAATGAAACTCTTAAGCATGTTTCAGTCAAACTTCAGTATAACATTGGAACATTCTTAAGGGGTTGCTTGATTTATCAAGTTGAGGCCTGCTTTTGCTGTTGAAATACCCACATAAGAGGTAAAGTAGTAAGAAATTACTCTTTGTAGAGGTTTGACATAGAAACATGTATCAAAAGACTTTTCTTCTTTCTTGTACATTTAACTACATACCAAATACTAGTAGTGATATTTATGCAGCAGAAATTGTAGATTTCTTGCTCATTTTTCAAGAATAAAGCATTTTCTCATCTCACTTCATTCAAACATTTTCTCAAATTCCTTTTTTGAGTAGCTTCTACCTGACTCGCCGTTTTTCTCAACAAACTCTTTTCAGGCTCTTCTGTTTGGTCTTTCTGTAATGTTGACGCCCTGCTAATGCATGCATGGTGACACCTACGCCTGTACTTGTGAACTGAAACCAGGCATAAGTAGGACACTGGGCATGGCAAATAGCTTAGGAAAGACTAACCAAAACCCTGGTTAAACAAAGGGGAACTGAGTGGTGCTGTTGACACACCTGAAGGACAGGGAGGGACTTGGACAAGTTCAAGGAGTGGGTCCACGGGAATATCACACAGTTCAACAAGACTAAATGAAAAGTGCTGCAGCTGGGTCAGGGCTATCCCCAGGCTCAATACAGGCTGGAGAATGAACAGATTGAGACCACCCCTGCTGAGAAGGAGAAGAGAAGAAAAAGAAAAAGCTGCAGGGTGACCTATCTGTGGCCTTCCGGTACCTGATGGGAGCCTCGAAGAAAGATGGAGACAGACTTTTTACAGGGGCATGTAGTGACCGGTCAAGGAGAAATGCCTCTAAACTGAGAGAGAGAGAGAGACTAGCTTTAGATCAGATATTAGGAACAAATTCTTTACCATGAGGGTGGTGAGGCACAGGAATAGGTTGCCCAAAGTTGTGCATGCCCCATCCCTTGAAGAGTTCAAGGCCAGGTCGGATGGGTCTCTGAGCAACATAGTCTAGTAAAGGTGTCCTTGGTAAGCAGGTTAGGACTGATCTTTGAAGCCCCTAGAAACCCAAGCCATTCTATGATTCTACAATGATTCTATGAAATACTTTTGGAGTGTTTGTGCAGAGTGATCTATAAAGAAAGCAAGAGTAAGAATGAAGATGGTCTTTCCAAGGATGAAATCCAAATAAAATCTAGAAGTACATGATGAGTTTTGGACAGGGCATCATGGGCGAGGGCTGAGAGCTGCACAAGGAGTTTAAGATTAAGACATATGCATGATAAAAGTTTTCTAAAGCAAGGTGTATTGGTACAGTAGAAGCCCTGAAAAAAAATGAACAGAGCTCTAAGAGCATAGACAGCTGTTGCTGTAATAGTTGCAGTAATTCAGAGAAGACTCTTGGAATACAGGCCTTTGCTAGCAAAAAATGAAGAGACAGCAGAATAATCCAAGGTTGTTATATGAGAAACAGTATACAGCACTGACTACCAGCATTAGAGAACAGGGAATGGTTAAAAAAGTGGTGATATGGAGAAGAACTGAAAGTGCACAAGAGAGCTGTGAAATACAAGCGTTCATGCAGGGACCTGGATGTGGAGTAGGAGAGCTAGGAAGACATTATCGATAGTTGAATCTATGTGATTTTGTTAGGCATGAAACAGGGAGTTTTAATGAAATGCAGTGAAATATGGGAAAGGAGAAGATGTAATTACTAGCGCGAGTTGCACTGTAACAAAAGACCTCAGACACCAGAGTGTCAAAGCTGAAGTGAAATCTATTCTAGACTGGAAATCATTGTCAGTGAGAGCAGACTGTGAAAAGGATCACGGTGAAGAAGATATTTAAGTTGGCTAAGGAACATAAGTGGTAATTTTGTCAAGGGCAGATCACGGATGCAGCAGAGATGTTAACAATAAGAGGGAGGAAAAGACAAAGGAACTGCTGAATATAGCAAGCTTTTATTCTCTAGGAAAGGTCATTTTAGACAGATATAATCTACCTTTTAAAAAAATTATTTTCTAAATTCAAGAATTCTCACATTTTCTTTGATAAGGGTACTTTAAGTGGAAAAGTACCCTTTCAACAGGTACATGCATGAGAGAATAGAAGAAGGTTTTTATATGTTTTGTATGTTCCACAGTAATTGTCTGTTATTTTGTTCTGAACAACAAAACCCATATAGTCAAGACATCATCAAGAAAGAATGTCTGATTTCAAATATTCCAAAAGAAGGTAACGAAAAGGTCATGGAAATGCATTATGCAGAGGGATGTGTAGATGAAAAGGAAAACAAGGCATCCTCCTATCCACACTAAGCTATATTAAGTGGAAAAGTCTTCTAAAGAAAGTGCAGAAGCACTGTCCCTCATGGGTTTATAGGTGGAATAATACAGTAGAAAACTATAGAGTGTGATAGAATCTTGCAGTGCTAGTAGGATAATCTAATTGATCTCTTCCAGCTATAATTTTTATAATTCAAAATCCATGGCTTGTGTGTTTTGCTGCTTCAGCTCACTGTGGGTATACAGTGATTGTGGGTTTGAAAGAGTGGTCAGCAGGAAAAGAGAAAAAGAGTTAATGAAAGCAAAAAAAAGTGCCTCCCACTAGAGAGGTAACTGGCAGTGATAACAAATATCTCAGCAAGTCTGATTTCCCATGAGACTACCTCTGATAGCTAGACCCAGGCAGCCAAACCTGAATGGAAGGCAATAATAATTAGATTCTGATGAGTGAAGAAATCACAGGAGGACCAACTTTGCAGGAGTTAATGAAAGGGAAAGGAAATATCCAAATTTTCCAAAATATCTAGAAGATAATTTTATTATGGAATAGTCTTTTAAGTGGTTAGATGTTTCTTGCTAACCTAAGTATGTTTATTTATGTAAGGAAACACAGATGCAGAGAAAATGGCTGGTACCTTAACAAAACTGATCATAGCTAGGGGTGTGACTATGGGTGCATTTCCAGTACAGTAGGATTCAGGGTGACCCATAGCTGTTATTCAAAGTCAGTATCAGAGAAAATGGCTGGTACCTTAACAAAACTGATCATAGCTAGGGGTGTGACTATGGGTGCATTTCCAGTACAGTAGGATTCAGGGTGACCCATAGCTGTTATTCAAAGTCAGTATCAGACCATTTAATTTTCTGCTTCAGTTCCTTTCCTCTTCCTCTCTCCAACCTGAGTGTTATGACCATTCAGCATCTTCTCTTATGCTATTCTTCCTCCTCATTTGCTTTTGCTCTCAATGGTGTTTTAGGCGAATAAAGTCCCTCAGTGCAATATCCATCTTCCTGAACTAATCTGAACTTGGAGCAAGTGTTAATAGCTCAATAAGCATTTTCTGACTTGTCTCCATGAACAAAACTTGAACCACAGATGTGAATGTATTCACTGCTCAAAGTCACTGAACACTGAACAGGATTCATATTTGTGCTGCTGGTGTAGTGTCTCTTTGTTTTGGAACTAAGACACCAAATGAATATTTAGAGAAACACCAAACACATGTTCAAGGAAGGAAAAATATCGAGTTACTATTAAGCTATTGTAGTGGTTATCACATTCGCCTAATTTTCATTTTAGTGGAATAGGATTAAAAGAAAGACGCAAAACCGGTTCAGTTCAAAAATAGAAACAGTTAGATTTATTAACATACAGTAAAGGTAAACAAACAAAAACCAACTACGAAACCCTCTCAAAAACAACCCCTCTTCCTCCCTAGCAACAATCTACTTTTCCATGAAA
>WBMY01018712.1:476956-500378 GCA_013397315.1 Donacobius atricapilla
TCCTTTTCCACCCCTCAGTCTTATGGGGTGCGTTTTTTAACTCAGCCTGGGCTCGGTGCTGCTCTCCGGGGACCCGGGGGCTGGAGGAAGAGGCCGGGGCCATCTCCCCGTCTCTGCGGCGTCCGCCGAGCTCAGATGCCCTAGATCGCCCGGCTCTCCGGAGGGCTGGCCCTGATCTCGGCCCCTCAGCCCGGCCACAGCTCCCGGGGCCTCCCGGGGCCAGCCGGCCCCTGGGCCCGGGGCCCTCCCGGCCCGGCCGCGATGTTACCTCATGGAAGGGATCTGTAGAAAGAGGGTGGGTCTCCCAAGATTCCTGTTTTTAAGCGGTGTCCCAGAGGGTGTACACCTTTTACCTGATTGGCCAGCTTAGCTGTTAGTTCCAAAATGGATTAACAATTGGTTTTTCCTACCATTTATGCTAAACCAATACAGCTATCTTCCAGAAACTGCATTTTTTTCTGTAAAGCTGCACATCCGCTGGAATTAAATGGTTCACTTATTTAGGAACACTCACTTTCCATCCATATAATTTCTTTCTTTACTTCTTTGTATCACCAAGCTTATATAAAACAATTTTATAAAACAATTGCAAATTAAGAAGTTGTATTTTATTCATACCTGCAAGCTAGTGTCTCTTGTATTTTAATTCCTGAGTGTCAGTTTGTCTCCAGGCTCTGCCTGTGCATCCACAGCAATGGGTGCCACACTAATCAGTGTCGTTCCAGTAGGACACTGCTATGCTTTTGTACACATCACTGCTGCTGCTGAAAGCAAAAACTGGCTGATTCTTCCATTGACCTAGGAAGGGTGTTTTGTCCCTCTGGGAAGCAGAGATTATAGATTTAAACAGGTAAGGTAATTTGTAATATTAAGAAGATGATAAAATTGCTACCGCAATATGCACAATATATTTTAAATTAAATATTGCCTTCATCACCTGAATATCCTTTAGTTTATCAACTGAAACAATTTTTGTAGTTTTTTTAGCACTGCATTGCATGAGATCAGAACCAGGAAGGTTGATAAATTAGTTGTATGCATGATAGTTGCAGTAATAGATTTGCAGTTCTGGAAAATAAGGCTCCATATTAACACTTATGTGGCATTTCTGTTTTCTGATGATGGAATAATTCTTATGTAACAGAAACTATGTATTGGAATATGTCAACAGGCTGACTCCAAACATTAAAGCAAACTCTTATCACAATTTCACACAGAGTAGAATTATGTGTTAGAGCATCTGAGTAACAGTTACCTTATAACGTCCTGTACCACTGACCATATTCCTACCTGGTCATGCTCTTCCCTTCTTTCACAATGCCCATTTCCTGCTATTCGAGTACAGACAATCCAGTCTCTTGATAGATGAACTAGCTACCAACTGTTAATGTTATATACCCACTGTAGAGGGTACTAAATGAACTAGTACTTCCTCCTATCCTTGAAAACAGAATTGGGCCAGTACCCTGTGTTTTTAAGGGCTGGTTATGAAATCTTTTTATAGATCCCCCAGAACAACCCTTCTGCTATGCTTCAAATCTAGCTTATCCTCCTTCTCCTTATGAGCTTTGCTGCCCATCTTACCCTCTATATGATTTGACGCAGACTTCCAGCTCTAATTGTAACGCATACACTGTCAACCCTTGTGCTGGTCAGTCCACAAATAAGACAGGGGGCTTTGTTTCTTTTATTCTGAAGTTGAACACTATTCAAAAGCTTCTGTGATGTACAGAATGGGCCATTAGGTCTTAAAAATCTGATTTCACTTGTGAGTTATTTTATTTACACACAAATAGTGAGGTAACAGAATGTCAGACATCATTCACACCTGTAGGATAAAACACTTTTTATAGCCTTATACAACCACATACTAAAATCTGTATAATTTATGATGCATTTACAACACTGCAAAGGCCATATTTGTTCGTCATATGTCATAATTCTCATTTCTTGGCTCCGAGGACTGTGAAGGGATTTATTGTGTCATCTCAAGTGTACTTTCCTAGAAGAATGAGCAGTTTAGGCCACTAGATTTACCATTTACATCTGTCCTGTGTGGAGCTGCTATACAAACTGTAATATCACACTGGGATTGATATGATACAACAAGAAGCTGCTATTTCTATATGGTAAAAGCATTGTCACTGTCTTTACTATAAATTTATCTTAAAAATATAAAACTTGATTTAGATCTTGGAGTGGCTAGGTATAAGTCAACAGAAACACAGAAATAAAGCACAGTAAAGCTTCATTTAGAAAGGCCAGTTGAGCTCTTTTCCATGGTAGGAGAGAGCATATTTTGATCCATATTGTCTTCATCTGGTTGGATGTTCAAGTTTTCCTGTTGGGGTTTAAGAACTTTCCCCCATGCAATCGATATACTCATATTGAATACTAGCTTTTAAATGGAAGAGTCCTATTTCAAGGTTCTTAGCAAGATTACTGATGAAAAAAACCTAAGAACTTTGGAAATATCCCTCATCAGAATTAGTTGTGTCATTGTACAAGTGCCTGAAGCAGGACATAAAGGCTAGAAATAAGAAAACTCTTTTAAACAGTTTGAGAGTGCTAAAAATTTTTTTGCATATAATTTATAAGACAGGATTGGATTCATGCCATCACAATGTAGGCATCTAAAATTTAGATTCAGCTGCAAAAGGATGAATGATTAATTGTCTTAGAATACCTTCCCTGATCTCCAATTGTGTCAGTCTCATATATCCTGGGGCAGTTCTGGTGTCAGTACTTACATATCTTCTGGTAGCTGAATACCACCTCGAAGTCTGTAGCCTAGGATAGTCCTTTAGGTTCTCTCTGTCATCAGTGATGAAAAAAATAAATGTCCAAGGAGTTATTTACTTCAACAAATTTTGAAGTTTATAACATTTACTGTCCTCTGAAGATACCTATTCATGCATCAGAGGGAGTTTAAACAAGAAATTAAATTAGATACAAAACAAAAAAGTAGCTAGAATAAGACTCAGTCTGAGATTAAGACAGCTGGTACTTATTTCTTCATGACTATACACTGGAGAGAAAGACTCAGGATTCCTTCTTACCTGCTAAGAGGGTCCTTTGCAGTCATGTTACATTCACAACTGTATAGAGGAGACTGCCAGAATAAGACTGTACTTTTTCTAAGAGGAACCTTCCCAAAACACATAAAAATAATTTAAAAGTGTAGCCTAAGTCTAAAGGTCTAAGTCTAATCTAAAAGTCTAGCCTACAGTCTTCCCCATGTACACACATGAATGAGTATATTATTCTCTCAAAAAGGGTTTGCATATTTTCTCTGAAATCTTATCAAATTCTAAGGGCATTTTTTCCTCTGTGGTTTAGGTATTTCCTAAACAGTTACTTATACAATTATGATGTTGCTTTGAACCCCTGCCAGTATAAGAATTATAACTACTTACAAAGCTTAGCTATGTATAGTTTCTTTCAATCAGTGTAACATTTCAGTAGTCTTTATCTCAAATATCAGCAGTGTCAAAACCAGATAATATTAGGTGTGAGAGATTTGGTTCTTGGATATTTGGTTCCCATTTATAAGAGACAACTAGAAGAAAGGCACAAATCAAATGGCAGCAAACTTAACTCTTGACATGTCTGCAGAGTGCTACATGACGAGACCAGAGCATTAAGACTACTGTAATTTTCACTTTAATGATACATAAAATGTTTTGGTTTTATCTCTACAAGGCAACTGGGAGAAGAGTTTACAGGTGGTGACAAGCTTATAAATTCATAATGTACTAGAAATATAATTAATTCAATAAATTATTTTCTGAAGTACTTTCTGAAGAAAGTGCTAAATTAAATGGGCCCCCAAAGTACAGTAGAGTTAGTAATGTCATTTATACCAGAAAGTAGGAATATAAATCTTGCAGCAGTTTACAGATGTTTTTATTTAATATCTCTAATTCAAAAGATCTGACAAGATGAGGCCACCTCAATATTCTTCGATGGCAGAGCCCCTAGGGCTTCTACACTTTGCAACAAGTAGGAAATCCTTATTAATCCCTTTAGCATTTGTTGTAATTACATTAATCATGATGTTCCAGTATTAATTCAGATGTCATATATAATTCCACAAGAATCCCACTGAAATTTGAACAGAACAAACCTCATCTAATTGGAGTGAGAAACATAAAATAACTCAGTGTTCCAGTTTTACTGAAAATAACTAATCACAACTCATTTTTAAAGCCTAGCCAAGTTAAGTGAGTCTGTTAGCCCTTGGAATAGCATTGAGTGTATTCAGCTTATTTGTGGAAGTCACATTTATTTGGGCTATATTTTGCCTTTCAATTCAGCATCTGGCAATGGATTCTATGAAATAAAGTGTCTGAGTATTTAAACATTAGTTCAGACTTGTTATTTTTATGCCAGATTTTATGTCATTATGCATTATGTTTACTGCATGTGTAATTTGCCTAATGTGTACTCAAAAACAATTTCACAAAGCCTGTTTACACTATGGAATCTCTGCATGGGGGTTCTTCTACTCTGCTTTGGAGGAAAACTCTGCAGAACTTTAGTGATAGCTCCCATCTTATTTTGTGGCTGAGGGATTTGTTTGATTTTTGGTTTTTTGGGTTTTTTTTAATTACAAAACATGGTAAAGAAACCTTTCCATGTATTACTTATACAGAGAGATTATATATTTCTACAGTACTCACAGCAAAGAGTTCAGAAGTTTGATTTTGAAATATGCATGCACACCTCCTAGTAGTAAGACGTTCAGTCTATACCTTAATTGAGCTATCAGTGGCTAGAGGTGGGAGAAATAGGTAATAATCCTTTTGTTTCTGTTTAGTAACAAGCTGACAGGTTTGCCAAGGAAAGACAACCATGGCAACCAACCAAGAGTAATAAGCCTTGTTCCAGAGAACAGGAATTTTTCAGTGAGAAAGAAACAAGGCAAGATTTGTTCTTACTTAACACTCAGGGCACAATATAGCTTTTATAGCTTGATCATGAACTGCTGGCCTCAAATCAAAACATTGTCATTTTTCTTCAGTAGATGCAGATCAGATCACTAATTGAGTACTGGAGTAGACCAGAACTCTTTCTTGCAAGAGAAAATTACTAAAATATATTTGTTTTGTAACATAAGACCGTGTATTCTGCTATTTGAAAATAGCACTTAATGGGTTCTGAACATTTTAGTAGGACATTTAACATAATAAATTTCCTTTTTATTCATATAACAAGAAAAGAATGTTAGGCTAATGATTAGGTTCAGTGGGTTTTCCACTCTACTGTCAACTTTGCTTGTAATCTTGGGTGAACAATTTATGACTACATGCTTTGAGATATTTAATGTCTTAAAGTGCAGAGCATAAGGGTTTATCACAGGGGATTTTACTGTTGCAGACCAGAGGGTGGCCCACACATAACCATTGTAGAATAGCTCTTTGGAAACTAACTAAATGAGGTTGTAGAAAAAAAACAGGAAAATATTCATGAAAAAGAGATGGGAATTATATCTATAAGTAGGGATCTGATCTAATCTCTCTGCTTCAGTAAATTCTGATATGATCCTCATACTGGCATTAGGAGAATCAGTTTTCATTCCACTCAAAAAGAGGAAAGACAGACTGTCTCATGAAAAAGGAAGATTTACTCAATACATAGTATTTAATTTGTCAGCCAGCACCCCAAGAAAGCCAAGACCCTTGTACCCAACCAGTCTGTGAGCATCCCATTAGGGAGACCCTTTCCTGAGCAGTCCTGCTGGATCAGTGGGTGGTTCAACTGACTTATTCAGGGAAATACACCAATAGCATAAGGGAAACTCCTCAGCGGGTCTTCCTCTTTATTTGAGTATGTTCCCTGCTGCCAGCAACTGCCAGTGCCCATGAAGGACTCAGTCTTACTGTTTATGGGATAACACCCTTTATTAGTATAAAATTGTGACAGGTTAAGGTCTAAGGATAGTCAGTGATAGTATCTGACTGGAAAAACAGAGTCAAAGATATACAGAGACAAGCTCTAATCCCCAGTAAAAGTATTTTTACTTTTAATAGTGGATGGAGTGTGGTTCCTACCCAACAGGCATTCCTGCGGGGGAGAAGACAGGTTCAGCTTGTCAGCAGATACCTGCAGTTACAACAGAGCCTTCCCTAACTTTTCCCTCATTCTCAACTTAATTTTATAGTATTTCCTTATGTTTAGGTGGAGTCTGAGTGACTCTACTCATACATACCTGGGTTGCAGACTGGTGCAGAATTCCCTCACTTCGTTTTTAAAGATACATTTAAAAATTGATAGAGCATGTGCCTGGTGAAGGGTGGCCATACCCCGTAACTTTGGGATGTAGATGTGGGTTAACATTTCAATTAGGTTTTAAATCTGAGGAGAGTGATTTCACCAGAGTTGTTGGCTCAGCAGCAGGGCATATGCCTCCCTCTCCCCTGGCTGACAGGTGTTATGCTGTTTCTCAGCTGCAAGGCACCGTTGAGTTCCCCTCCCTGCAAGGATTTCCAGAGCCCGGCCGTGGTGTCTCCGCTCTGCTGCACCCTCTGTTCCATCCCCCTTAGCAGGTGCTGTGGCTGCAGACTGTGGGTGTGAGGAATTGCCATGGAACAGGTTTCAAGGATGCCAGCCACATTCCATCCAGCGAGCAGCAACTGTATGTTACCCCATAATTTCTATACTATTATAACCTCTGCTAGGATGTGAATAAAACTACCCAGTTTCCTCTGATTTTATCCCAGCCATCTTTCCATACAGATATACACTATAATAATCAGGGAAGCCTTCCCGCTTTATAGAAAATTAGAGCATTGATCTGTGGCATAGAGAGCTCATGTTTATATTTCTGCTCTCCTTGCTTCAGCACAAGATAAGGCTGCCCTTCCTTGAGTGAGGAAAGTGGACCAGACTCCAATGTAGTGTACTGTCTTCTGTGAATTCTTATCAACCTACCCGGCAAGAGCTATTCCATTTTGCACTCAAAATTAAATATTCTTTAAGTCAGTGGAAAAGATTGATTATAAAGGCCTTTTTTTATTATGCCATGTGGGATATGGGAAAATGAGGTATCCATCTGTGCTGCTTGGTTATTTATACAAGGCATACAATCTCCTATAGAGGAATATAGAAAAAATCACACACAAATATTCCATAATTACTGGGCAGTCCCTATGTTTATGCTCTGAGAAACTCACTTTCCTCCTTTAAACCAAACTCTGAAAATTAGTCTAGGTCCTTAAAACCTTGCAAGCAGCTACCTCCTGCTTGGATAAGTATGCAGGAGTACATTTCATTTCATGCACTTCAAGCTTTCAGATTTGCTGAATTTGTTAATCTGAAGATCCAGAAAAAGACCCATTTTTGAGACACTTTAGAACTCATCTCTGCATTATTAAAAGTGTATGATCATCAAATTTCCTTGTTTTTATTTTTTTGCAGGTTTAAGGTCTATTGTATCTGACTTCCTAGAACTCCATCTCCTTCCTAAACACTTTGGTGGAAGTATAGTTCTGTTTTCAAACAGAATAGCTGTTAGCAGTTCATATAGCTTCCAGGATGCCTGGAGAAATTTTAAAAAACACAACTCAAAAAACAAACAAAAAACCAAGCAAGCAAACAAAGAAATGAAACCAGCAAAAACTAAACAAAAAAAGGTACAGAAAAAAAGAACTTCCGATAAAGTAGTCTTGCTTCCTTCCTTCCTTCATATCTGAGGAAAACTATTGCTAATACGAAAAATGACAGACTCTTTCAGCCCAAAGATATCCCCCATTTCTATAGCAGCAGCTATGACAGGAAATCATGGATGAAAGCATTTTAAAATTATCAGTCCTGCTTTGTACTCATATATCTAATATTAAGGTTTCTCAGGTAAACTAGTGGATTTTAGAGCATTAGAAATAAAACTAGTATAAGCATATGGAGGTTTCATACAGGTTCAAGGTGATTTTGTAGTTCCCTCCATAAAGGTACTCACATGGATATTGACCAGGCATCTAATGTTACAGAAGTGAAAAGCCTGCTGCAAGTGACTTAGTAATACTCACAGAAACAGAATTCCCAGCAACTGGGTGTCCTGTTGAAATATCTGTCCCTCCACAAATTTTTGTTGTCCAGGCTTTGTCTAATGCCTTCACCTCTATCCCATCTTCTTCCCTTACGTCACTGTCACATTATATCTTTCTTTGCTCCTAGCTTCATGGTATGGAAAATTTCAGGCAAAACACTTAATGCAACAAAATCTTTACACAACTTAATTTGTAGCATCGACAGTGCTTTAAATCTCATGTGTAAAATATACACTTTCAAAGATTTGATTAATTTAAGAAACGTTGCAGAAAGACCAATGTAATTTCAGGCTGCTTCTCATTTATTAGGAAAATTTTTCCTGTCTTTTTTCCACAGTTTATCAGTCTGGTACAGAGTTGCTGAGGAGTGCTGGCAGGTATAAATTTGGCCTGCTAATGTCCTATCATCACTGATGTCTTCTGCTACTTCGGGTTGTCACGCAAACATTCACCTGAGTTTCATGTGCCCACCATTCGGTATTTATGTCCTGATTTACAAAACTGTCAATCTCCAAAGTTCATTCTGTCTTCTCATCGTTAATGGCAGTAGTAGCAGTGCAGTATGAATCACTTCACAATCAGCAGATGAAAAGCTCTTGGGAGCCTTTACATTGCTGTGGAAATATGAGGGAGATTTAATGTGGGTGTAAATGACATTTTTGCTTAACTGCAAATCTCTTTTTCATTACCACTGTCTTGTATAAATGAAAAATATTTGTACATGTAGAATAACACCTCCTTTTATTAGTGCACAGTGTCCTTTGTATAATTACATTATTCCTATTGAATAACCTTTCTCAGTTCATTTCTTGTTCATGGAGAAACCTGTGATAATCATGGATCATAGGCACAATGACATCTTCAACCGAATTATTAAAGCAATCACATTCCTCAGGATGATTTTTTCTTCTCTCTCTCATCATGAAACATATCAAGTGGGAGTTATTTCCACTTAGTTCACACAACTGAAAATCTAGGTGACTGGATTAGCCTTTTTTCCCCACCAATGCACCAAAAGGAGAGGGGTAATTCCAAAAGGAGATTCATTTGATTGTGTTAAGATAGTTGGGATGAATTGCTTCCTAGAAATTTCTAGCCTAGACAACTAGATAAAACTGCTACTTACACTTAACTGCGAAGGTTAATGATCTGCAACTCACACAATGTGCACAAAAAGGTATTTTTTGGAGGCAGACACCAGCAATATTCTTTTCTATATTTTTACAGATTTAATTAACTAGGTTCAGGGAACAAATTACATTTTTTTTCTTAAAAACTTTGGGAAATACTGTTCTTTGCTTTACAAGAAAACTTAGCCATTTTCCTATGAGGCCAAGTTTTTGTGGCACAGTTATTGACAGTAAAGACAGGTGAATAAAACTAGTTGTAGTCTTTACCAAGAAAACTTCAGTTTGAACATTGTGAGACTAAAAGTTTACAAATCTTTTAATTAGAAGGAAAGAAATCACAATAAAAAAAAAATTACCTTCTTCCTCATTCCATGAAATAGAAAAGGTGGAAAAGATTAAAGCTGACAAGTATAAAATCTTTAAATACCACAAAGAATTCTATCAGAGAATTTCCTTACGTAGATTATACAGTGACAGTTACAAATGGAAAATTGAAGAACAACAGATCGGAACAAACCATTCTTCATGCAGAAAATGTATGAAGGAAGATTGCTGCTGCAAGCACACTGACTTGACTAAAGAGGCAAATTCCACTCTAAATCAGGAATAGTGATATGTTTGTATAATTTTGATGTGCTGCCTACTCAGAGACCAGGCTGAGTATCTAAATGAAAAGGAGTTTCTCAAAAAAGTTTACTCTCTGGCAAACAAAGCTAGGAATTTCATCATTTTCGATGAGTCTTGAACATTTTTGAAGATAATGCTGTTTTCACATTCATAAACTTTATAGAAGCCTTACAGATTCTTTTTCTGAGTCTAAGCTCTCAGAAATTTGTTTTCCACTGTGTTGGTTATAAACAGTTCAACGGGCAAAAATAGAAAAAAATTATAGATACATCAAAAAGAACTTTTATAAAACAGCAGTTGCTCACAACTGCATTGCCCATGTTATTCATTACAAATATGGCTACACGGCATTTGTTATTTCATATTTAACAGTTTGACAAAAGCAGTCATAGGAACTCAGAAACATAATGCATCAGAGCTGGAGATGCTATGAAGTTGGAATTTCCTGTAATAAGAGTTTCTGAGATTCTACCAGGACTTGAGAAAGTCTGCTTTATAATCATTTCTACCATTTCCTGTGAAACAAGATCTACGCACATATTACATTTCTCACTGAGTCAGTAAACTCTTTGATACACTATTAACAGGCAATTGTTGTTCGACAGCTCAAGGCAGTTTCAAACTAGTGGATCATGTCCTACAGATGTAATTTTGCAGTCCTCTGTACCTTAAGCCTGTCACTTCACTGATTTCATACTTTTAAAATAAAGCACTATTAAGGAACAGAATGAGCAATCAGAAACTAGCACATAATTTACAAGGGGGATAAACCAGTTCATTGCAACTTATATGTACTTTCTGTTTGGGGCAGACAGTAGGTATATGTAGACTTATACCTTCTTACAGGGAAAATATTTTTAAATGCAGTTCTGTACACTCTGTGCTGTACAATGTGCACCTGAAATTGAAGTACTTCATAGTTTATGTTACAATTCACAAAACAATTTATTTTGCATATGAAATGCTATGTGCAATCATCCAAAGACTATGCTTCTAATTAATTCATTTTTTATCATGATCTTAGCAAAATCAGGTGAAGAGAAAAGGAAGGAGAAGAGAATATTCACATTGTTAATTTCAGACAATTAGAAGCATGGGAAATAAGGAACCTGTATTCTGTAAACAGCAGGGAGTAATAGGAGGCCTGATGTTTGGTGTTGGACAGTTAGGCTGTTCATGCTCTACAGACTTTCAATGTCCTTTGCAATTCTGTAAGGAGCAGTTGTTTCTAAGTTTGTGAAATATTAAATAGAAGAGCTTGTTCAGCCTTACTTTGCATATGCACTTTGATGGAACATCAAGATTATATTTCAATTGTAAAGTATTTCCACAAAAAATAGAAATAAAAAAGTAATTTAGTAATTTTCTTTAAGACTCTCTAGACCTTTTGTTATGAGATAGACAGCATAATGGATGAGTGAGCTTTAATTTGCATTCTCTTAGCACCCTGAGTGCTTGATTCACATTGTCATATAAAATGCTTGACATTCTGCAGGAAACATGATTTCTTGCTTGTTCCATTTTTAGGGGGATTTTCCCCACAATTAGCAACTGGGAAATTATTATCAGTCTTAAGATGAATTCTTAATGATCACCGGCTAAGAAAATAAAATCTAGTTCTTATTCTCTTTTTCATCCCTCTCTCTTCTGGGGGGGATGGTTGAATCCCCGTACTCATAGCATCAGATGTGTATACCATAACAGGGTGAGCAAATACTGTATGGATGATTTTTACCCTCTAATTATCAGAAGCAGCATCATCTAGTGGGGAATGACTACATGCTTTTCAGGAACGGTGTGGAGTGGAATAAGAGCTTTAAGAGCAAAATGAACACTTGAGGAAACAAGAGTATGTGGAAGAAAGATCTGGCTGCACAATGAGCAATGAAGAGGAAACTTGAATAAAATGAATAATAAAAGACTGAATGGAAATAAAGAAGAATCAAGAAAGACAATTAAGACAAACACTGTTAAAGAAATTAATAATTAAAAATTTTAAGAAGGTAGTGAGATTTGTTTCCATGTTTCCATTTCCAGATTCTTTTCCTTTTCTGATTATCAAGAGATAGAAGTACTTGCTTAGTGAAAAATTTCTAGGGTTCTTTGTTCATTGAAGATGACCTAGAGTCAAGATACTGCATCCAAACAAAAGCCCAGGTTAAAAAAATGTTCAGTGCAATTCATCTGACCTACCTGAATAGATCAGTATATTGGATACATTCAGTTCATAACCCAATTTGCAAATTTGCTCTAGGCTCTGAAAATCTCACAAAGCTTTCATTATACCTTTAAGTCCCAAAGTATTACAGAAAAAATAAACACTACTTCTGCCTTTGACAGTTCTATGCTACCAAAATTATTCTTCTTTTGATGTAACTAGTACTTAGTTCTATTTTTCAAACAAAAGCTGTGACTTACAATGCTCCTCACAGACATCAGGTCACTTTACAACCTCTTGAGAGCAACCTATTCTATTTGCTAGTCATTGAAACTATGACTTAACAAATAAGGCACTTCAATTCTGTCATGTTATTCTGTTTTCCAAAGCACAGAGAATTGTCTTAATTTTAAATTCCTTACATCAGAACTTCAGCTGGTAGAATTCAGGTGGGGACTCCACTGAAGTGTCACTAATTTCTTCTACTTCAGGACCCCAAGCAGATGTCTTTTAGATGTTTCAATCCACTCAATGGCATTAATTTAACAAAACGTGGCTTTGACTTAAGTTCAGTGGACTGCAAAATAATTTGTTTTAGGAGTCATTACAGTGTATAGAAAAGTCATTTACAATAAACTACTATATCAAATACATCTATATTCAAATATAAAGACATACTAGACAAGCACACAGCCACATGCAAACACACACATATATATAAAAACCATAAATACTTCTTAAAATATCACATAAATATACACACTACCATTTCATCTCTTCTGGATGAATTATTGTTAAGAAAGCTGATCTATTGCATAAAATTGCTCTTCTTTCTGATTAAAAGGCCTGTTAAATGGCTTCTAGATGAGCGAAAGAGAGACGTATGTCATAAAGAAAAGCTTAGGATTCATTTTTCTTGCTTGTATGTGGTTGCCAGGTTCAAACTAGGTGAAGTATATTTTAAATAGTTTGCCTTAAGCACTAGCATATGAACTGGCATGAAAGATTACTGTCCAAAAGGCAAATTCATTTATTACTAGCCCTGGTAGTATTTGTCGCTTTATTCACTTGGGTAGCAAATATGTCACCCAGACTTCCATGGGGAATTAAACCATTGTGCAACGTGACAATAAGAAGAACATTTTTAGCAACCATGACAGGTGTCTGGTACTCCTGTGTCTACACATTCTCAGCCACAATTCCCTTAATACCTTAACAGGAATTCTGAAAATAATCCCTTGATACACCTCTATCCGACCTTCTTGCCTCTTGATGGACAAACAGTTCCAGGCAGCGAGAGTTGCACACCTCTCTATTGTCCCTGTTATGCCACTATAGCATGACAGCAAATTGCTACAGCAAATTGTTTTAATAACTTGCCATAAAGAAGAGCACTCTGCAGTAATCGACTCATACAGTGACAAAATGCAATGTACCATGCTCTGTGGTTCATTCTATAGCTGAAAGAAAATGTTTAAACTTCCTGGTCAAACGTAATTGATGGAAGAGGATTTTCTGTCATCATGATAATGGAGGACCTAGAGATTCAATAACTGCCTACATTTCGGATTGTAAGCAAGAAAAGTGAAGGGAAAATCTGAAAGTGATACTCATTTCTGTATTTCTTTTTCCCAGACTACAGTTCTGAATTTCTCAGGGTCCGTAGTACAAATCAATGAAACTTCAGGTTTTATGACTTAAAAAAAAAAAAAGTAGCATTTAATATTTTAAAAACTGGGCCAAGTAAAGCCAAGAAACATAACATTAAAAGTGAAAACTTTTTCATGTAACAAAAATATTTGAAAAGTAATTTACACTTCACCATTTTTTCAGATGCATCTTTCACAAAGAAAATTTCTGCTATATCGACCATTATCTTCAGGCAACATGAGGTGAAATTTTATCATTTGCTTATCCTATCCACTTGCCAGAGCATCCTCAAGTTTTGGCTGGGACTCTACAGAGGTATACCCATACTGCACCTTGTGATTTGGGAAGTATATGCCACAGAGATGGTGTGTACAGCAGCTTTCACCTATTCCTCTAGCACTGTCACTTGACAAGTGCTGGGCAGGCCAAACAGTCAAAAAACATTTTAGAATAGCTTTCCACGTGTCCTAAATTGAGGGTAAAAAACAGGAGTTCAAGCTGCCTTCAAATCAAACACGTAGGTCTTTTGGGAACTAAGCGTTTCAGGACACGCTTGAGATCTGAGAATCCCAATAAGTGAGCAGAGAAGCTTGAAACAGTCCCAAGCAAATGCATAAGTATCAGTGAAGACCCAAAACAGGAGACAGAAAGGCATATGCCAATCATAGACTGCAGAGAGAGCTGCCAAAGGAAGGGGCAAAGATCTTAGGAACCTCCCAGCAGGGACTTATTAAGTAAATACATTGGTTTCCTCAAGTCAAAAAGAACTGAGCTAAAGTCATAGGTCTCTAATTTTAGTGATATCCTAAGGCTAGAAGTGTCAATGTCACCTAATGATCTAGAAATATTGACATGGGTATGTGACTGTTACCTTTCACAGAGGATCAGAGCAATTAGTACAGCGCCTACATCAAATTCAGAACACTGGAAAATCAAAGTTGCCTCTGGACTTCAGGCAATTTTAAAAGTGCATTAGAGATCTCTTCTCAGTGACCTTCAATCGGAAGGGTTACTACACCCTTTGAGGTCTAAGACCTTGGGTGTCAGTTGATGCGCATAGATTTGCAACCCTCACAAAGCTAAGCTTTTTTGGGAAGAAAATGCAGTGCTTCTTTCCCCTTCTATCCACAAGTTCTGTAGCATTTCGAATAAACTGATGAAATATGAAATATCACAACACTCGTACAAGAGAGGATCTATCCTCTTGTCTGTCATTCCAGAATTTCTACTACAGGAGTGTGGGAAAGACAGTCATTAAGGGGATTGTTGACTATTTCCTCAAGATAGCTGGCTTTGCTAAAGCAGTAGAGAGTACAGGGCACACTAACATGTAATATTTAGCCCAGCTTTGCAAAAGGATTTTGCAGCCCCCAGTAAATTCCAGGCAGTTGCCAATGCGCAGCTGCCAGTAAAGTGAGAAAGTTACAGTAACATGATCTGTACCCAGACCTTGATCTATGCTGCAGGTGCTTCAAGGGGCTCCTAGACCCAAAACCTGGTGTCAGAAATGTCAATAGGCTTTTTTACTTCAGAGGTCATTTTTGATGGCTTAAGATTTCACCATCAGAATCCAAATCCAACTGACTTCAAGGAGACTAAAGTTCCTGCAGGAGGTTCTTAACTTCTGATGTGTATAAGTTCATCTGCAGAACCTCTGCTAGTCACTTCAATCAATAAGGTGTATCTGGTGTGCAAAAGGAATTGGTTTCTTCCTATGCCTGTTTAATGGATCTAAAAAAAAAAAAAAAAAGTCCTATGGTTATCAGTTTAGGCTTACAAAACCATTTAAACAGTCACATTGAATGAAATTAATTCTGACAGGTACGGGTGCTTAAGGAGGATTTAAGGCATATATGTCTACAACAAGTGGATTGCTCAAAACCAGTCTCACACATCTCAGGCATGAGCATTTTTGGAACAAGGATGAGAGATGCCTGAAGAAATAGCAATATTTCAGGGAAGTCAGTCTATCAGCCAGCGCTGATGAAAAAGGAAAAGGGCTGATGGTCCTGTGTTACCTGGAAGCTCCTCATAAACCTCAGCAGGCTTCATAAGGTGCACTGGCCAAGGCAATTTGCCTCCAGAAGCCACCTTTTCAGTGCATGGAAATTTATGAAAAAGAGGCACGTAGGCACTTATCTCCTCCTGCATCACATAGACCATGGTTTGAAAGGGAACCTACAAATCAGCAAACTAAATTTTTCAATTCATAAAGTTTTCTTTGCATATTTAGCTTTTGACACTTAAAACACTTTTGAACATGAATATTGACTCATGAGTAACACTGATCCTTTAGAAATCCAGATGTTTTAAGAACTGTACTTAGAGTGAGAAGGAAGTACGGTCGACTAGATATGTGAGGCATTCAGTATCCTCTGTATTCATAAGTATTATAAGCTGTATAATATCCATAAAAACTGATGAGGCGTGTATACATGAGGAATACCTATGCTTGCAAGATGAAGGTGACATTTTCTAAACTAAACTACTGTAATAAATTAGTGTTCACAGAATTTATAAAATTACTTCCAAATGGAGAATGGACATCTCCTGTCAAGATATTGGCCGTATTCAAGGAAACAGTAGGTTTATGCACTGTGCTTGTGACTATACTGTGGTAAGCTGGCATAATACCATCAGAAAATTAGATCTTGACATTCCCCTTCAAAACAGACCTGATTATTTTCTTTGATGGATTTGTAGCTAAGTGCTCAAATCATGCTGCCTGCATCATGCCCAGCCTGGGATTTCATTTTCAGTAGATTATGAATAACTGTTATTAAAGCCCCCTGTCCTATATAATATACTGCTTGGGGTTTTTGAACACAGGATTTTTTTGAACACAGATTAAGTCTGCCCAGAAATCAAGCCATTTTTTATTGCATGCCAATGTTTCTGCCTTTTGCCTCACTTCCATTTGGGAGAGGTCAGAGGTCATAATGTAAAGGTATTTTTCTATCTACAACTGGTCTTAAACTATAGGCACAGGCTTGATTTAATTTGTTGTTATTTCAGTTTTGTAGCTCCATAAATGTTAAAAACTTACCATGTTTTTCATTGTAAACACAGACAGTAAATTGACACACGAACACACGGCTTTGAATGAAAATTTGGCAATGCTTATTTGCCTTTTCAAACTCTGAAGATATACTGTCCTGTTGGAAAATATTAGATTACAGCACTGGATGTAACACAGGTCCCTTAGAAAGAAAACTATATAAGCAGCAACCAAAATGGATTTAAAAAGCAAATAATTCCTAATTCGTTTTAACAGATTAAGAGTATCTAGTGTATTTCTTAGAAGAGAGCAACAATTGTGGAGCTATAGTTACACAAAGCAACTTATTCTTTGAGCAATAAAGCTTAGGATATCATTATCCAATGACATTCTGCTAAATACTAAATAGCATATGCATCATTTTCTGAAATTTTGATTCAGTTACTGTGCGGTGGTATTTACACATTCTTCAAGCATCCAAACAAATATCCACTGCACCTCTGAATATGAAAAATGTGTGAGTGGGTGTGGCTGCTCTGAGAATCATGAGCACAAAGCAAAATATATATTCATGTTCAGACCTACTGTTTACTTTAGTACAACTAGTTAATTTTATGTGGACCAAGTTTTCATTTCCACAAATTACATTCCATGATATCTCTTAATGTAAAGGGTTTAACATGGTAATTGGACAAGACAGGAGGCATGTTAAAGTAATCTGCCCAGTAAAGAGACATGGATATGGCTAGCAAAATTTTTTATGTCTTGATTTCAACATCCATGTTGTTTCCATAGAAGATCTGATATGTTAACCCTAAAATTTAATTCTGCTTTCAAAATTTTGAATACCATGCCTATCTATCCAAATTCTAGGTCCTTATGGAATTGTTAAAAAAATGTTCCAGGTTATTCTTGCATTTTACAAGGACCTCTTTTTTACTTTGTGATTTAGTAGGCAACAGAAATGTGACAAAGTGGGAAAACAAACAAACAAAAAAAACGCAAAAAACACAAAACTCCTCCAATCTTCTAACATAATTTAGGGTTTTATTGAGAAAGTATTGCCAAAAGGCTATGGCACCCATTTCCACTATTACAGAGGTGTAATACAAAAGCATAAGAACACTGTGTTCATGAAAAGATCAGAAAAAGCAATTGGAAAAGGGAACAGTGACAAAAACAGCAGCAGCAGCCAAATAAACCAGAAATGCCTGCCAAATAAGGTAGACTCGTGCAATGACTTCACTTTGCAAGTGTTAAAAGACAGTCTACATTTTTTTTCCTTAAGTGGTTCAGAAAGCCAGTGTACTCTTTTATTCTCTTACCCATCATCCCTTGAAATCAGGAGAGTCCTGACCTAAAACACAGATTAAAATGTTTTCAGACCAAATCACCATTCCAACTAGGCATGTTTCACGACTCCTTAACTTGCTAGTACATTTCTGGAGTGACTTGGAACATCCTTTCATGTATCAATCTCCTTAAAGTGGTCCTTAGGGCTTAAAAGTGCCACCTAGGGCCAACTACAATGTGTTCAAGCAAGACTTGGTTAAAAAGAGTTTATTCAGAAAGTAAGAGAAAGCAGCAATTGAAATGAAATGTACTGAACAGCCGGCAGACTGCCAAATGTCAGTGTATAACGAAGTCTTCCCCTCCTTCACAACTAAGGACAGAAAATGTAGTTAGACAGGCCATTGTGATTGGTTGAAAAATACAGTAAAAAGTATTAATGTTCTATTTTTCCCATTGGCAATACATTTGTCCCAAAGTAGGGTCAGTGGGCTAAAGCCCACCTTACAAATTAAAAGGAGGAAAGGGGTTGTTTTGTTGTAAGTTTGAACAGTTTAGCCTGACCCTAGGTGAGACAGAAAACAATTTTCACCTCACAAAGAAGGTCAATTGCATTTGCCAAGGCACAGCAGATCATGAACAGGACTTTAATTGTCATGAAGTATGACCTTCCCCTAGAACAGAAGAGAAGCATGCTGTTTAAGGATATCTGCAAAGACCAAAGGAAAAAAAATGTTAGCTTTCAAGCACATCTTCAGCTGAAAAAAGTACATTTGCAAGATCTATATTCTGCTAAATGATGTAGCATAAAGTGATTCTAGAAACTAGGCTGAAAAACCCAGGCTTGTGCAGTTTAGGGTCTGCAAAAGATTCCTACCACATCTAGTAGTCCAAACCAGTAACTCCCTGGGTTTCTTTAGTTCAGGGGATTTATTTTTTCTCATCATTCAAGTAGGAAGAAAGGCGGAATAAATTGAGTAGAAAACACCTAGAAGAAACATAAGGCTGATGTATCAGATTCATATTACCCTTCATAATGTAGGGAAGAGGAATTTGTCAGGAAAAAAAAAAAGAGAAGTTTGCACAGAAGCCTCCGGATAGTTCAGAGGCTCTAGCTATTGTTAGCTGTGCATGGATGCCCAGCAGGGCTGTTACAACTGACTCAAAGGAAAGAAGTTGATAGTTGGTGGATTAGTCCTTGGCAAAGCAGAAAATGTGGAAGTTGAGGAAATGACTTTAAGGCATTATCTTTTTTTTTCCTGCCAAAATATTGGCATTTTTTAGATGAAGAATGGGCATTGAAGATGGAAAACTATGCTGCATTTTAAACATCACATCTGAATTTCTTGCACACAATTTTATCTGTGTATTTCTACTTATTTATTTGAAACTCCACAACCAAGTGGGATATGTCCTTTTCCTGGAGAAAGACATTTAATAAATTAAAGAAAAAGTTGATAAAACTCTCCCCTATTCTTCAATAAAACCACCTTGCTGTATAGAAAGGCACATATTCCCCACTGTACACATGGAAGGAAATAGCTGACTGTTGACTCCAGTGAGCTCTGTATCTCTTTAGTGTAATTTGTAGAATTAAGTCCTCATTGGATATTGAATTCTTCAGTAAATGGGGCCACCAGTTTACTATCAATCAGATTTAAAGTGAGCTTAGGTTACTACAGTTTTATTTTCCCTGAAGTGTTAGAAACTGTTGGTTTGAGATATTAATCCAGTATTTTTTCATCTGAGGTCCCCTATCTAAAGTTTGGTTCAAGATGGGGATACTTCAGCTGAGGAATATCAAAGATGTGACCTCAAAACTCTGCAGTGCCAAGGGACAGCCTAGAATCAATGGTAATTCTCTGGTCAATAGCTGGGATCTGAAAGTCACCCAAGGACAGAGACAACCAAATCTCCAAGGTTGCAGAGCAGCACTGTGGAAAGGGACCTGGGTGTCCTGGTCAATGGCAAGCTGATCATGAGCCTGCAGTGCCCCGGCAGCCAGCAGGGCCAACCCTGTCCTGGGGGCATCAGGCACAGCATCACCAGCCAGGCAAGGGAGGGGATTGTCCTGCTCTGCTCTGTACTGGGGAAGCCTCACCTCCAGTGCTGGAGGAAGGTTTGGGTACAACAATGTGAGATATAAAACTATTACAGAGTGTCCAAAGGAGGACAGGAAAGATGGTGAAGGGTCTGGAGGGGAAGCTTTATGAGGAGAGACTGAGGTCACTTGGTCTGTTCTGCCTGGAGGAGACTGAGGAGAAACCTCATTGTTGTCTTCAACATCCTGATGAGGAGAAGCAGAGGGCCAAGTACCGATCTCCTCACTCTCATGACCAGTGACGGGACTCAAGGAAACAGCGTGAAGTTGAGTCTGGGGAGGTTTAGCTTGGATATTAAAAAAGTATTTTCACCCAGAGCATAGTTGGGCACTGGAACAGAGTCCTCAGTGATGTGGTCCCACCACCAAGTCTGACAGAGTTGAAGAACCATTTGGACAATTCTCTCAGACACATAGTGTGACTCTTGGGATGTCCTGTGGATGACCAGGAGTTGGACTTGATTATTCTGATAAGTCGTCAGAATCATCAGAGTCATCAGAGTCATGAGTGTCTTTCAACTCGGCATATTCTATGATTTTAAGTCCTAGCAAAAACTGAAACCACTTTGATACTGGGTACAAAAAGGGTTTAAGTTAAGAATGAGTACACAAACAGGTCACAATACAGGATAAAAAAAAGCTCACCATATCAAGCAGATACAATGAAGTAAATAAGTAAAAATGAGGAGAATGAAACCACAGATGACTGTGGGAAGCCTTCGGATGACACTGCTGATACTGAGTAGGAAGCAGTGAACAGGATGGTGGGTGATGAAAGATGGGCAGAGAAAAGATGGGAACACAAAAGTAACATTTCCTGACCTAATGTTTGAGGAAATTTTTAGACCTAGAAATGGAAACACAGCAGGAGCATTGCTCAAAAGCGGGGAGCATGAAATAAAAAGTCTAACATGGGTACTCATAATTAACAAGCTGCTCGTTTGTTAGCGTCATGAAAATCTGCCATGGGGAAAAATTTTAGCAGAACCTTTTAACATTAAGTTTTATCCATACACCACAGCTATTTTTTGCTCAGCTAGGCAGTTACATTTTGTTTTTCATTTTTTTTCTTTCTTTTTTTCTTCTCTGTGCTACCTTCCAGCTGCATATTTTCTCACAAGCATCTCACAACCTATTTAAGTAATGAGGCCTATGGATATGAAAGCTTGAAGTTCGCTCTACGAAAAAGCAAAGGTATCAGAACTATCATATACAATGCATGGCAGCATCTATATCTTCAGCCTACTCATCTTGACTCTTGTTTTTCTGTTGCATCTCTGTCACCTGCTATGTAAGTCCTGCAGTCATTTCTCTAAAACAAATACTTCACCTACAGAGGTAAAAGGGTGTCCTTATTAAGTTGTAATTTCCATTTCTTCATGCTCACCCAAACCTACAGCTAAGCTGGCACATATGTTTTATATGTACATATAATATTCCTGGACTCAATAAAAGGGCATGTAAGTTAGTTTCAACTTTTCAGCTAGTATCAAACATATACTGATTGATACAAGTTTCAGAATGATGATTTATTTTTCAGGTTTTAATATGGTCTTCTTTTTCCTTCAGTCCCACAGCCTGAGATAGCCTCTAACACAGAATGAACATTGTGCAGCATGCAAGAGTTGTCATGATATTTATACAAATAACAATGGTATGAGGTGAGAGAGAAACATGAGGAGACAAGAAGAGATAAGGAAAGGACAAAGATTCTCAGTGTTTCACTCTGTGGTCATCCCAAATACTAGAATTTTTTTTGTTTTCCGTTTTTGAAATTTCTCTCAAGGTGAATTGGTATTAGTGAACAAGAAAGCAATTACTAATAAATATAAATAAACAATACCAGGATAGAGAATATGAAAAATAATTATATTCTAGTACTCTAAGAAGCACCTGCAGAAATAGAACAAGTCCATCACTTGTTTCAATTTGGACAACTTGCCAGCCAAGTTATCTGCAACCAAAACTTATCTCTTTTAGTGCCCCATAATATTAGCATAATGTTTTACTGGAGAGACTGAGAAAATTAATCTGCTTTTGATTTATTTAGTTAAAGACCATATTCACTGTACCTCTTCCTCTGTTGATAACCTCTGTCTAATATGTATACCTTATTTTTATCCACTTCTATTGCTAGGATAAACACCACCTCATCCACTGACTAAAACTGACCATGTGAATTCTCACTTTTTGTATATGTCAATTAATTTTGCTGCTAGTAACATGTACTTTAATCATTATTTTTCCACAGCCAGCAGTTCCTCATTTTTCTCCGTATATCTTGGTGACTCTTCCGTATGTTTTTTCTTATTGGAAGCAAACAAAAATTCATTGATTTCTTGAGGAGAGGATACAACAGGTTTTGCAGACATTAGGTGCACATGGCTCAGACACATACAACTCCTTTTATAATACCCGTTATCTCCTTTAAAGTCTCAGATGGCAGAAAAAACACATGAGCTATTATTTTTATTTCTGGGTATTTGGGAGGCACTCATGCACTACAGTGCAGAGATCTACTTAAGTACGTGGGCATAGAGATGATCCCATCAGCCTCTCCAACAATTCAAGCCTCTCCCCCGGTGACGAATAATAATACCAGTTAAGAACAGTACATAAAGATGAGATTTATTCCTTCCTCTATGATCATGATTAAAGTGGAAGGGTATTTTTTCTTAAGACCATTAGTTGTATCCTTTTGCCTGCAAGTCACATCTCTGAAGCAATTACTTATTGACATATAAGTCTAAATCCTAAGTACACCTTCTGTTCATACCCTCTGTGACCCTCCAGCAGCCTGCAGACTGCTACTGCGTATTAAGAAATTCTGAGTCTGAACAGAGGAAATAAGTAAATTCTTCTTTCCTCTATCCCCTGTACAATGATATTTTTTCGTCTGTTGAAAGGTCTCTGCTACATCTCAAAGCCGCATGCCTCATCCAACTCAAAGGGATTAACTTTTCTTTGAGAAGGTTGATAAAATACATAGATGAATTTTTCTTAAGTTTGGGGGTTTTTTTTTAAATAAAAGGCTTACATACAGATTTTTTTTTCCTGGAAATGAAATTACCTGTGTTCACAAAGTATATTAGAAGAGAGAAAGGTAAAAACAAGAAATGTTTCAAAGATATAATGTAGTATCCCATTTAATTGAGAAAATGTCCTGAAGGAACTGCTGGTTTTCTCACAACTAGATAAAATCTGAGGATATTTAAGAGAGAAGAAAAGCTCCAAAATACTGCAGAAAGTACTCATCTTCTTTACATCCTCTCTTGATCTTCTGTACAACACCGAAAGTTTGGGACAGGATCCAAATGGTGGCATTCCCAAGGGAGATGGGACAGCAGCATTTCTACTAAAAAAAAATGAATTACTAACTTAAAAATTGCTAACTCTGACATGAATTAAAAAAAAAAAAAA
>WBMY01018712.1:500422-584431 GCA_013397315.1 Donacobius atricapilla
GAAAGAAAGAAAGAAAAAGGAGTGTTCCCAAAAGCGTTTTAGACAAAATATTCAGAAAAGCAATGAACATGCACAACATTTTGGAGGAAATGGCTGAGCCAGCAAACACCAGAGCACATTGCTTCACAGTAAATGGGTTCCAGAGACTGCCGTGCTTTTTGCATTCATTCAGTGACAGATCAGTCTAGAGAATGGTAGCATCTGGATGAGGGCAGATGGCTAAACTGTCAAATAATGACATTTTACAAAATTTCAGCAATCTAAGCTCAATATGGTTCCAATCCCAAAGGCAGACAGGTAAACAATGGTGCAGAAGTTATAGCATTAGCTATAAGATTATTCATTATAATTATTCTAGGGGAAAGAATTCTTCTCAGAAGATTAGGCTGACAGGAAGATTGAGAGTTCTCTCAGAAAGAATTAGGTGACATCTTCCCTGTTTTGTTCATCCATCTATTTTGCTACATTTTCCTCTCTAATGATTTTCTTGTGATGTGCTAAAATAACATAAACCTTTCAGGGTAAAGATGTTCAAATCCAGCATTTTTCTCCAATTCATCTTTCACTGCTAAATTTTTACTTGGTTTCAGAAATTCACCTGAGTCAGAGATAGCCATTAAGAGAAACCTTTGCCCTTACAACAAGAATGCACGTGGATCCAAAAAATCTTGTCTATATTGTTCAGAGGAGAAAAATCATTCACAAAAATACTAGAAAATAGTAGCTGATCCTGTGGAAATAAACTAGAACATCTTTCCACTCAGTTGAATTTACATAGAAGCAAAATTTAAAATTTTGAATAGTCCCACCTAAATCTGCGTACAATCAAACTTCTGTAAAGAATGAGGAAAAAGACCTCCCTTGTTTTTTTTTGTGGTAACTGGCATGTGTTTTGGAAGTGAAGTCACAAAATGGATAAGTTAAGAGAAGAGTCTTCCATTTCATGTTAGAATTTCTGTTCCTTTTTTAGAGGTCACAGCAAGGTACCATAGCAAGGAAAAGTGTACCCTAACCTGTAGTTCATAGCATCATTCTTGAAGAGTAAATGAAGAATTTAACTGATTTTTTTACATCTGTCAACAAACACTGACACCATTAGCTATGCAGTTACATGCATGACAGTGAAGCCTTAGAGAAGTGACTGAGGAGTTCTTTCACTGTGGTGCCTTATCCTATGCTTAATGTACACTTTTTCCCCAGCCCATAATATACTGGGATGTGTAGTTTTGGAGATTGTCAGTCTATCACCCGCCTGGTTAAACATATGGGTATCATGCTTATGCTGGTTACATGCTATGCTTATGCAAGCCCTTCCCCTGAGAATGGCCAGAAAGTTCTGAAGGGCAGATAGGCAGGCAGACAGACAGACAGGCCTGTCAAAAGAGAAAGGGTTGGAGTGGAGGAAAGAAAAGAGATGGAGATATTAATAATATTACAAATATAAAGTTTTCATCTGCTTTTCATTAAACTCCTATGCATAAATTTCTGTGCTTTACAGTGCTTGACAGATGTGATAAAATTGCATGGATGGCGTGAATTAGCTTAAGTTCAATCTAAATAAAACCAAAGTAACACTGACTGGCAAGGGAAAGACTTTAAAAGAATAAGGAGTAAAGGTGTCTGTTTTTTAAAATTCTGTCTTATTGCTGGTATAGTTCTTATTGTGGATTTCATACTAGATTTGTTTCTTTCTGAGTTCCTACTTGGCAACAGTAGCTCAGAAGAATTACTATTCCACTCAGATGCTTCTTATACCGTTTTTATTGGCACAGGGGAAATACTGAGGATATCTCTAGGAAAGTTCATTCTGGTTGGATATATTACAGCAGTATCCATAGCTTTGCCATCTGCAGAACAGAATTACATAACCTTGATGTGTGTTGACCACTGTAGCTGAATGATGCCAATGCCTGTATCAATGCATATGCTATTAATTATGTAATAGTTTAGAGACAGTGTGCTAGTTGTGGATTAGGTGCCATTAAACAGTAAGGAATCTTTTTTCCCTTCATAGTTAGGTCTTCACTCTTGACACATGGACTACAACTTCCAATGTTAGAGCCACAGTTTTCTCAAGAAAATTGTATTTCTTCGGAATTTCACTTTCACAGTAGAATTGTTATTGTCCAAAATAGGACTTGAACTTCCAGAATTACTTTGATAGCATGGATAACCATAGGGCAGATGCTTAGGTGATATAACTATACCTCAGCTGTATACAATGGAGCAAGCTCCAGATTGTCTGGTTCTTTTGCACCAGGAAATCAGGTTCATTTTTCAGGTGCAAAAGTTCAGATTTAGCTATCTATAAATGACAGAATTACCTGTTTCTTCAAAAGAATTAGGGTAAGGTTTTATAGCATATATCCATATATGACTTTGCTTGTATTAATAATGAGTTATTTGTGGCACGGAGTACATGCATATTTTAACTACAAAAATAAGGGTAGCAGAATCTGCCTTATACAGTATCAAGGATTTTGAGAAGAATTGTACTGGATATTCATTGAAGAGCCATTGAATAAGCTGTTAGACATTTCCATAGTGTGCTTGTTCTCATAAAGAATTTTAATACCGATTACAGAATCTTCTGCCTCCTTTGGTGAGTGCTAAAATTTCAAAGCCATCATCCCAAGCCTAAATTCTGAAGTAACATTGATCATGTCTTATCTGCTCTGTGTATAATCAAACTCAGTAGGAAATGTTATAGCTTGTTTCACGTTTTACTGATTTTCTTAGTCCAAAATTTCTATTTTTTTTTCTTATTTCTAAATTAATTTACAACCTCCACTTAGGATAGTTAAATAAGCAATTTCTTTTCTACAGACCAAAAGAAAGTAACACTGACAAACCAAAGAGTGATTTAATACATCCCCTTGTCAAAAAGAGTAAACTATAGCTGAAGTACTAAACACTACCATTTGTCTAAACTTCTATTAAAGCCTTGCATGACAGAAAATCCACAACCTGCTTTGGCATATATATTTCTACAGTCAACTACCTTTGCTTCTTTTACCTGTCCTAAATGTCACTAGCTGCAATTTAAGCCCTCATGGACCTCTTACTTCAATCAGAAGTGGGATTCCACTATGTCTATAGAGACCTAAAACCAAACATCCTGAATCAGCTTTAAAATTCCTTGCAGACTACAAAGAAATTGAAAATAAAACCTATGCATACAGTGGATATAGGTCCTACATTTCATGGTTTCACACAGCAAACCAGGGACAAACACCATAGTAGGCAATAGCAGAGTAACTTATTTTCAACATTACTTTTCGTTGAAATAGAAAGAGATTAAGCTACTCGTGTATAAATATTTAAGCAAATAAACTGTCATCAACTCAGCAATCAAACTGTGAAAATGTGAATGTGGGATGAATCCAAAACTACATAGCCATAAGCTAATTCATATTTATGATCTAAAACTTTTCATATTTAAAGGGATTTGGAATATATAGATGTCCCAGAGAAAAAAAAAATAAGAGAAATATATGCTTGATAAGGATACGAGTCCGTAAGATCACAGCAATTAGCTAACAGAAGTAGGTATTTTGGGGAATTTCAATGAGGCAGCTAAGTTAGTTATACATGGTTCTGAATAATGATATGCCCATATTTAGGTACAAAAATGTAAAAACATTATGAAATCTAATTTCTATCTTCCGACCACACTACACAAAGGAATCAAATCAAGTTGCAGTTGTGCCAAATTTAAAAGTTCTTCTAGAAAAGGAGAACTTGCTGCCATGCCACACTGTATTAGCTCTGTGTTTGAACATGTGGCTTCTCCCTTCAAGTGTACTAGATTGTGAGGGAGATCTAAGATATTAAAAATCTTACCAGATACCTGTTTAAGCTTCCAAACTTCACCTGAGGTGTCTAGTTCAGAGCAAGCTTAATTACACACATTTATTGTTATAAAAACCTAAGGACAAATAAAATAAACAAGGGTAGTTCATTGTAGAAGTATACTACCTAAGGCAGTTTGTGAAATTTCCATCGTGCTGGGCTTTAACAGAAGTATAGACAAATGGTAGTGTTTACTACTTCAGCTATAGTATGCTCTCTTTTTGGCAAGGACATGCATCTTGACCTTATGCCTTGGGGCAGAGGAGTGGATCACCTCCCTTCTGAATGGGCCTTTCCCACAGCGTATGTCACTATGAGGTCAGCAGAGTACAGTGAAGCGAATTTTACTTGCCCCTAATCACTTAATGGACAGCTGCCAGAGTCATGAGGCTGGTTTGGAAGAAACAGTGGTCCACAAAACAGCTGTAATGAATATATCAGGTAAAAAAGTCCATTAAAAATGTCAAGTAAAGAATGATTTTTTTTTATTATCAGATGTGAAAAAACAGGTAGAACTTATGTTCATTATCAGAGAACTCTTAACAGAAAATTTAATTCCTTCAATCATTTTATTGAATGAGTAGTACTAAAGCCTGGGTCTCTGAAGTCTGAATTGCTGGAAGGGGAGACAAGAGCAAGCCACTGATTTAACCTAAAGGCTGTGCAGAACACATGTGATGATGTAAATTAAGGACAATACTTCATTAATAAGCATTAATTACTCAAATTCAGTATCTTTGTAAGAATGAGAAACAAAAGAATCTATGCATTTTAGTAATATCTGGTTTTAGACAAGGTGAGTTTATCAAAGCCAATAAAGATATTAAGAGGATTTAAAGGAATGTAAAAATGTTAGATACTTTGTGTGGGTGGGGACTGCTAAAGCCACTGAGTTTGATGGTTAGAGTAATTGTATACTGCTTACATAAAAAGAAGAATTTTAAAAGAGGATAACAAAACAAAGAAAAATATTTAAAAGAGGATAAAAATCACTGACAGAAAAAAATGAGATGAACAAAGAAGACAACAGAAATTAAAACACAGTCTGAGGAAAACAAAAGTCTAAAAGGAAAATAGAAAAAAAGGAGCATAAGATTAGGAAATTTAAATTTAAAACCATTACACAACAGCCAAGGCAAAATAATGGGAAACTCCAGACAGAGGCAAAAAACTAATAATAAATATTTTCCTTAAACATGTTTAAAACAGAAAGCTTGCCAGTAAGATGACGGATGTGGTCAAGGTGCAAAGAGTCCCCAAGGAAGGCAAAGTTGTAGCAGAAATACTAAATAAATTCCCAGTACTTGTCTTCATATTGGAGGGTAATCTATATTTGGGGGATACTATCTTGAACTTAAACATCAGTAGGAGACGCTTTAGAAGAGGGTGGTAAAATAAACAGCAATGAATTTCTGAGACTCAGCACTATGAAGCCAAGTTCTAAAAGAACACCATGTTGATGAATTATAAGCTCTGCTTGCAAGTTAAAATTAAAACTGACTTTCTACCAAAGGAATAAAAAAAATGCCATAAGGATGAATGTGTGAAGGTTCATACTAGTCTGAATTCTTTAGTTAGCAAATTTGTTGAAATTAAAATGAAGAATAAAATGAGTAGACATATGGATAAATGTGATATAATTGTGAACTGGGAGCACAGCTCCTGCAGCAGTAAGCCATGCTTCACAAATTATTAATCATATTAAGAAGGATTTCCCAATATTTTAGGGCAGGATTGTCAGAGATCCAATCCTGTCACATAACCCTGAGTAAACCGCTGAGTTCAGCAGCGAGCAGAGACAGGAAGTTGCCTCTCAGAAGCACAAATGAGCCCAAATGCAGAGCCACGCTGATGCATCTTATGAGTCCCATAATGGGGTGAGAAGCTACTCTGTAAAAGCTTGAGGTTCTCAGCTTCATATTTTATTGCCCATTGTAAACAAGATGTCTGTGAAATCAGGACAGCAGTGAGTACATACAGCAAAACACTATGAATAGCTCTTGTTCCAGGACATATGCACAGTCAAACTGCTGCCCATACTTAGAAGAAGTTGTGTAAAGTCCATGAAAACCACACAAACAATCTTAACTACTTGACTCAATCACAGTGGCAGGATGTGGCTCCTCAGAGAAACTTTTCAAGAGATCCTTGCATGAAACATACTGTCATTACAGACAAATGTGTCATGGGCCACGTCAATCCTACCTGCCTGAGTTAATGTAAGAAATTCAGGTCAGAAGATTATCATGCTAAGAAACCTTCAGAATAACAGCATAGAGCAAGGGGGAATCCAGGGGCTCAGCTGTCCATCAAATAATAAACTGGTTTGTTTTCCTACAGTCAAACTGATTTTCTACTTCAGTCATGAGCAAAGGCAGGGCTACTCAGCAGGGTGTGCAAAGACCCACTACACAGCCCCAACACCTCCATGGACACCTCTTTCATCAGATCTAGAAGAAGTTTCAGAAACTCACTTTATCTGGTGATTAAACAGCTCAGATTAAAAGGAAACATACCTACTCCTTCCAAAAAAAAAACAACACTAAAAAATTTGGCTGCCATTTTGTTTGTTTGCTGTCTTCTGCAGTTTTTGGTAAACCTCTATGTGTTAAATTGACAAAGCAGAGAAAAATTGTGATGATACACCAGTGGTCAGCAAGCCATCCTTCAAAGAAAAACACTGCTGATAAGATAAACAACTTGTGATGTACTTAATTACAATATTTCATACTCATTTAGCCATCTCCACATCACAGCAATAACAAAGTGAATTTCAAACAGGAAGAAAGACTCCATTGCACAAGCCCAGAGGGCTAATTATAAAATACCAACCTACTATTTTTTTGGTAGCATTTTTTTTCCAGTAGAATTTATTGAGCTCATTACCAAGCTGCTTATGAAGTGATTTGAAATGAGGCAACATTAAAGCATTCTGAAAATCCCTTGTACTTAGTCATCTTGACACTTTGTTTGAACTTGAAGCATTAATATGAAATAACTGCAGCAGCCCCATATTCCTGATTCTATTGTTTGACAGTGCATTTAAAAGCTAAAAGATGATATGATCGAGGACTTTTAATCAGCACAGTAATTTGTAGGAGTGTCTCAAGTATTCATAACTTTGAAAAGACCAAAGGGACATGAATGTGAGAAACAAGACAGGTACAGTACATGTCAGGCTAGAATAACACAGCAATGTGAAACCAGGAATATAAACACTGCTGGAACTGAGTGAGGTTTTATTGCTTTTTACGGGCAAGACTGAAAATTGAAAGATACACATCAAAGCCACTAAAGAACTCCACACATTGTACCTTATTAGCCTGATTTTACCTTCTGTAATCACATTATGTAATATGCATCACCAGATTAACCTGCTTGGGGTCAGCAGAAGGGCCATCATAAATATATTTGAAGTGAAGCCTGTGAAGGTTTTCAAAGTGGTAAAAAAAATTATAGAGAGTAGTAAAATCCGTGAAAATCTATAGCATATTAAAGAGAAATCTGTGAATAGTTTTGCTTTTCATAATTTCCCCCCACACACCCCCATGCATTAGTGTTTGACCTAATAATTAGAGCCAGTGGAAATGTTTCTGCTGAAAGAAAGAGTTAAGGAACATCGTTCCCTCTAACTGCATTCAAATGTTCTGCCTACCTTTTTACAAAGACTTTAAGGGAAAGGGAAAATAATTTGTAAGATAAAAAGGGGCACAAATAGTACAAACACTGAATGTCTTGCATTGCGGTCTCTCCCATAAAAGGGAAGAATCCCCTAATGTGGTTTACAACAAAGGAGGAGCAGATTCCAGATAAATGTATGCAACAAGGGTACAAGAAGGTCCCTCCTCCCTCCAGTATTTTTTGGGTGTCAGAGAGAGTGATTCAAACCCTTTGTGGGGTGCTCTCTGAAATGAGATCTCAGCAGAACAGCTTGGAACCTGCAATCCTCAGCATCTCTCTTAGTATGCTTGATGGCTTCTTATGCACAGCCTTAAACTAATAAGGAAACACCGAGATAGATGTGTTGGTCTGTAAGCTGGAAAGAATTCATTAGCTAAGCAAGATCTAGCCGAGTCATTACTTAGGAGACACCCCCCCAAGGAATTCCCATGCAGTTTATAGAAGCGGTGTAAGGACCCTGATTTTCAAACCTGCACAGTTCTGTTAATAAAAATGATGCCTGGGGGGAAAGGCATAGTCCCTAAAANTGTAATGGCTGGCCAGCTGCAACGTTTGCATCTCCCCACCTGTTTAACTTCTCTCTGGCTGGAGAACTCAGCATTTGATCTGGAAGGTGACTTGAGAAAGGATTTCAGGAATAATGAAGTGATGCTTTTTTCATCATAATTCCAAGCTTTGTAGATGATTTCACTAACTAAGACAGCAGCTTCCCCCATTAGATTTCCTACAGTAAAGGAGCACTATCATTTAGATCAATTTACAATGGCATTTGCTATTTTTATGAGGATTTAAATAAAACTCTGAAACACTGATGGGATGTCAGAGTATGGGATGGATTTCTGAAGTTTTTTCCTGCTTCCTTGAGAGAAGAGATGAAAGATCTCTATGCTGTGTTAAAGAAACGAGCATATATAATAAAGAGAGGGACCAGAGGATTTCAAGAAAATATGTATTTTGTGTTGCACATTAATTATTTGTGAGATCAGATAGCATAAAGGTGACAAAGTCATACCTTTTCTCTCTTGTTCCTTTAATTTGCTTCCATGTGGACTTCCATGTGATTTAAAGCTGTGACCATCTTTAGTTTAGTACCTGGAATGAGAACACTTTTGCCAGGTTTTTTCTTGTATCAGTTCTAGAATGGTGGTACAATATCAGAAGATCTACACTGATGCAAATTATGCCCTTCTGTAGTAAGGAAAAACAAAGATAATCATAAATATTTTGTTGTCAGTTCAGTGTTTTATGCTTTTCTAAACAGTATTTAAAGATACAGATTTTTATTTCATAATTCAGGAAAACACAATCTTTATTTTAAACCTTATTATAATCCTTTTGCCCTCAAAGCAAATATATGCTTGTTTAGTAATCAACATGAGTCATTTTTATATGTGTTTTCTGCTTTTAAAGCAAAAACTGTAAACATGAATAAAGTTACCTATTATACATCTACTTACTTGAAAGGTTAAAATAATGCCACAACTTACATAACACTAAGAAATATTTTTATCTTATGGCATAGTTTTAATTGGCTATTTTCCTTTGTGAAAGTTAGAGTTGGTGTCTTTTGTACTCCTCTCCACACTTCAACGTCATATTTAGGACATATTTAGCTCTTTGATTTCATTTCTTAAGGGGAGGGCCAGAGTACTACTCACAGATCCCACGGAGGAACGTGAATTAAATAAGAAGGGGTTATCTTCTAGGTATGAGGTGTTATGTCTCCTTATTTTAAAAGGAAAGTTGCTGTTTCAATGTGTTATCCACAGTTGTCTACAACACTGCTTTTGCTGAAAACCCTTTTATTTTTTCCAAATGAGGTATTGCCCAGGTCCAACTCGGTGGAGTAATCCTTATGCTCCTTTTAATGCTTACTTGGTATAGCAAAAGCTTAAGTTTCTCGCTGATCTGATTACTAAGTTTAAGTTGCTGAACTGGTTGAAAACATTATGATGGAGTTAATATATAAAGGTGAAGTGACAGTGAGTTCCCTGCGAGTGTAGCAAGATAATTCTCTGGAGTGCAAAGTACCAGCAGGAGCAGAGCTAGAGACATCATGGACCAGGTTTGCTTCCACTCTAGTTTTCTCTTGACGGACATGTCAAAGAGGGGTAAAAGCACATCCTCAGCTGCTGCCAGTCAAAATAAGGAGTTGCTAGTGAGGAGCTGCACCTGAAAAGTTCATACTCTCAAAAAAAATTTGGAGGTTGTGGCAGTTGGAAAGATTGCAAATGTGGCCAACAGGTGGGAGAGGAGAGGGGTCAGAGTTTCACTATGGTTGAAGATGAAAATATTATCCTGAATGGCTAATGTATAAGAATATATAATAACCTGTACTATATTTTCATTTTTCAGATCAATGACAGCTAGAAGTTTTTTACCAGCCTCACAATCATGTGTTTTCACTTCAGACTTTTATGAACTATGGCTCAGACATTTTAATGAAATTTAGTCATGGCTTTGCTCAGCCTTCAACTGGCTGACCAGGAGAGCCAAGAATCATTTATTAGAGCTTCATCTCAAGCCGAGGCCAACAGTAAAACTAGGTCTCCTGCCTCCTAAATAAATGTTGCAGATGCAGAGATTCTGCATAAAAGCTGCTCAACAGCAACACCAGCAGCCTGTGAAATTTGGGCAGAGGTGAAAACTGTTAGTGGGCACTTAGTGCCTGGCAGAGGGCTTCAAAGGCAGCCATAGAGAACACCTTTCCTAAGGCACATAATCCAGAGACATGCACCCTCATGCCCTGCTAAACAGCCATACACCTCCCTGTGCACAGTAATAAGATTTCTGTCACTTAATCTAACTTTCAACTCAATTGTCACTGCCTACAGCTTTGCAAAGGCAGGAGTAGATGGCACAGAGCATTTTACAGCATTCTCCCTGTCTCATATGCCCATCTTCAATATTCAGAGAAGTGCATGTTTTGCATTATCACCCAAGATGCTTTGGAAAGTCCCTAGAGGATCTCCCCAAATACTATTTTAAACCTTAACCACAGTTCAGGTAGCAGTCTGAGACATCTAAGAGATTTATCTTACTCATTTACTTTTAAGAATATGGACCTTAAAAGCTTTTTTTTATATATTTAAAGGATTTTACCAACAAAAAAGTACCAGCATATTACACCATTGATGTGCTGACCAAATGGGAAAAGTCTAACTTTTTACTGAAATAATTTAAGTATTTATGGAGGGTAAAAGGCACTAAATTGGCACAATAGCTTCTAATTTTGGTTGTTTCCTTTAAATTTTGAGTATGTGTTGGCACTGTATCCTCTTTCTTGCATATCTTCAGCCATGCAGAAGCACATGTCTACGTATTCTAGCATAAGATATTTACACCAGCAATGCCGAGTCCTTGTCAAGAAGTCAAATAGGTGTTACTACATCTACTGGAAAAACTTTTAAATACCCTTAACAATCTCAGCCTAGGTAACTGAGCATAACAGTGACTATAACCAGAGCAAGCTGAGTGGCATGCATCCCTGGAACCAGGATGCCAAGGTTAATTTAGTTTCAGAACCAGCAGAGCTACATATGAGAGTTTTGAAGGAGCAATGAAAGGCACCACAAGTCTGGTTCATTTAAAATCATCTGATCTTCTTTCTAGTTAATCATTATATGAAAACTTTTTCGGCTCAGAAAAAAACGACTCAAGAAAATAACTCTCCAGCTGGTTTTTGCTGATAACTAGAAGCACTAGGAGAAACCTGTAACTGCATTCTCCAGGAATTCCTGACTACTAGCCGAAGCAGCACTCTATATTATATGACTGTAACAAGATTCTTCTTTCATAATACTGTAATTCATGTATGAAGACACTCTCATATATGTTTCATAGCTAACCTTGCCTAAAATGCATATCTGTTTTGCAACTCTTAGAGTACATGATATGAATCTAGAGAAGCATATAATCTTCCATTTAAGCCATATAAAGGGCAGGTATTCAGAACAGACGAAAATAAGTAAAATTATGTTATGTCTTCCCCAATCCCTCTTAATACTACAGATTATAAAAATTAGAATGGGCCTAAAAGACTGAAGATTTTGTCTAAGAATTTCTCCACAAACTCGTCTACAGAAATAATCTTTGAAAGCATGTTTGCACATAACTTCAGATGTGTCATATTTAGCAAGCTGACCATGCTTTCAGACCATTGCCTACTGCTCCCTCCTTCCCCTAAGACAAAAGACACTGTGATATAACCTATTGGTAGGTAAGATAAAGATGAATGGAATGGAATGGAATGGAATGGAATGGAATGGAATGGAATGGAATGGAATGCAATAGAATAGAATAGAACAGAACAGAGTATTTAATTTGGAAGAGACCTTCAACAATTATCTAGTCCAACTGGCTGACAAAAATTTAAATCAAGGTTTTGAGGATGTTGTACAAATGTCTCTTTAACACTGACAGCTTTGGGGTACTGACCACCTCTCCAGGAAGCCTGTTCCAGTGTTTGTCTGTCCTCTTGGTAAAGAAATTATTTATAATATCCAATCTGAACCTTCCCTGGTACAGCCTTGGACCATTCCCATGCTTTCTATTACTGGGTGCCAGGGATAAGAGATCATCAACTCCCTTTCTGTTTCTCCTCCTCAGGAAACTGTAGAGAGAATTTTTCTTTTCCCCCCCTTCAGCTTCCTTCTAGCTCTCCAAGCTAGACGAGCCCTAAGTCCTTAGCCACTCTTTATAGGGCATTGCTTCCCGGCTTTGCACCACCTTTGTTGCCCTCCTCTGGCCACATTCAAGGACCTTCACATTCTTTTTAACTTGTGGGGTCCAGAACTGCACACAGCACTCAGGTGAGGCTGCACCAGTGCTGAATAGACTGGATTCACCACCTCTTTTGGCCAGCTGGTGTTGCNACAGAAATAATCTTTGAAAGCATGTTTGCACATAACTTCAGATGTGTCATATTTAGCAAGCTGACCATGCTTTCAGACCATTGCCTACTGCTCCCTCCTTCCCCTAAGACAAAAGACACTGTGATATAACCTATTGGTAGGTAAGATAAAGATGAATGGAATGGAATGGAATGGAATGGAATGGAATGGAATGGAATGGAATGGAATGCAATAGAATAGAATAGAACAGAACAGAGTATTTAATTTGGAAGAGACCTTCAACAATTATCTAGTCCAACTGGCTGACAAAAATTTAAATCAAGGTTTTGAGGATGTTGTACAAATGTCTCTTTAACACTGACAGCTTTGGGGTACTGACCACCTCTCCAGGAAGCCTGTTCCAGTGTTTGTCTGTCCTCTTGGTAAAGAAATTATTTATAATATCCAATCTGAACCTTCCCTGGTACAGCCTTGGACCATTCCCATGCTTTCTATTACTGGGTGCCAGGGATAAGAGATCATCAACTCCCTTTCTGTTTCTCCTCCTCAGGAAACTGTAGAGAGAATTTTTCTTTTCCCCCCCTTCAGCTTCCTTCTAGCTCTCCAAGCTAGACAAGCCCTAAGTCCTTAGCCACTCTTTATAGGGCATTGCTTCCCGGCTTTGCACCACCTTTGTTGCCCTCCTCTGGCCACATTCAAGGACCTTCACATTCTTTTTAACTTGTGGGGTCCAGAACTGCACACAGCACTCAGGTGAGGCTGCACCAGTGCTGAATAGACTGGATTCACCACCTCTTTTGGCCAGCTGGTGTTGCTGTGTTTGATGCCTCCCGGGATGGGGATTGCCCTCTGGCTGCCAGGGCTCAGCGCTCACTCACACACAGCCTGCTGTGGGCCAGCATCCCCAGATCCCTTTGCAAGGCTGCTCTCCAACCACTCCTCTTCCCAGTCTACACTTGAGCCCAGTGTTATTCTGTCCTAGGTGCAGAATCCAGCATCTGGACCTGTTAAATTTCATCCCCTTAATCACAGTGTTCCAATCCCTCTGCAAAGGCCTCCTGTCCCTCAGCACCACCCAGTCTGTATCATCAGCAAATTTGTTAACAGTGCATTCAACTCCTGCATCCAGATTGTTGATTAAGTACATTGAACAGAACTTGCCCTAGAATTGAACCCCAAGGAACAGCACTGGGGACTGCTGTGGGCAACCAAATCTAGCCCCACTTACTGTAGTAAAAACCCCTTTGAGCTCCTCATTTTAGTCAACCCACACAGCCAACCCACAGCCACGATTGCGAGGAAATCCCTAGATTTCTTTAACAAAGTATTCATTAACAATCACTATTGGATTGGATCTGTTACCTTGATCTAATCATTTTAAAATTCACATCCAAGTTGTCAAAAAACCCCAAATCATTCAAAATAACAAAGTTATTTTTTCTGTCTGCTGTGTAATGACTCATAACTTGTACATTTTGTAATCAGTAATCATTAGTATGATGAGTACAACTCTGTTTGTAGGTCACATAACACCTGCTCATCTGAAGAAATATGCCAGAGGACTGTGTCTTAACTGCCCAGAGTTTCACTGATACTTAACAACTCAGCTACTGTTTTTTGTGTATCTTTGTGAATCAATTTCTATTTCAAAGCCATTTCTCCAACTGTTCAATTAGCAACCAGGTAGATTTAATTAATTAGCTCGTTAGACGTGAGCCATCAGGGGAAGCTGAAATGCAAAAAGGCTCTGCTGCTGCTTCACTTTCAAAAGGACAAAACTTGCTTTGCAAAAAAATCTTTCAATTACCTTTTTACTTCCTGTGGAAGTGTCTATGTGCACTGATGAAGCTAAGGATCCACAAGCTTTTCCATTATAAACTCATTTTTGAGCTCCTGTGGCTTCTGAGCACTGAAATAATCCACCTCAAGCTGAAACAGCCTTCAAGGTCCCAGCTCAAAGGAATTTTTTTTCCTCAGAGAACAGAGCAGCTGAAAAAAATATACCTCTGTAGGTATGACAGGGTGGGTTTCTCTTTTTATCTTACCATTCTATATAACTCAAAACCACTCATATTGTTGTTTTTTTCAAAGATGACATTTTACCACCCAATAGCATATAGGAACTTAGCATCCTGTGCTTCAGTTAAAAAAAAAAAAAAAAAAAAAGAAAATGCCGTGGCTGTGCAGCTGGTAACACACCTTGAAATTCAATAATTCTTTGCGAGGAGTAACTGTTCCTTTGCACATTTTATTGCACTGAAGACCCTTAGGGATCCATGAAGCACACGCTGCAGCAATGGATTACACTAAGGCAGTTTTCCTGAGATAATATTTTTCAAGCACAGACCAAAACAAATGAATACTATAGTCACAATAAACTGTCCATCACACAGAAACTTCTACAACGGATGCTGGGGCATTTTTGAAAACTAGTAAATAAAATGAAAATATTTTTGTGAGGAAGCACTTGGGTAATGAAAAGGCGATCCACAAAGTGTAAGCAATTCTGCTTAAAACAGTCTGAACTTCCCTCCACCAATTTATGGTTCCCATTCAGACAAGCCTGGAATTGTAAGTATATATGTTATTCTTTACAGCTATTCACTCTAAAAATATTCTTTCATGTCCCAGTGATTTTTCTTCTGGCTAAAAAAAAATCTGTTGCATTTCAGTCGTCTATACTTTTTATTCTCTTCTGTATATTCATGACCTTCCTTACATCTGGATAGTCCCATCTAATTCAGCAAAAGAGGAAAAAAAGGTCACACAGTCATTTTAGGAGTTAGACTCCAAGTACGAGTTTTCTGAATCAGTTTTGGTTTGTCTGAGTGTCAAGTTTAGTCTTTCAAAAAATTTAAGTGTGTAATTTTTCAGTTATCTCATGTAAAGATATATCCTCTGCTTTATTGCCTTCTTTCCCCACAAAACCAGACAGAAAGTTGGTTGATATCTCAGAATGAGGAGCAGGGTGTATCAGCATATCCCAGGAAACAGTTTTTAATAGTATTTCTGTCTTACTATTGCCTTGCATGTGCTCCAGGGCAGATCATTTGCTCACTCAAAAGTTTGGGTTTTTCTCTGTAACAAAAGGACAATATTCTCATTCCTGATAAAGGACTTCAAGAGCTCCAGGGCAATATTCTGTTATTATCAAATGTTGCTCTTTTTACTCAACTGGGTATATATTTAAAGTGTTTTTGAAGCATCTGCACGTGATAAGGAAATGTTAAGAATGCAAAACATTTGGCTGCAGATGTGCTACTTTATTGTTGCTTTTTCTGGATACATTCCTGTTTCCTGTCCAGGGTTTCATACACAGGGATGAAATGTAGCCTTACAAATGGTGTCATGGAGAGGAGGAATCATCCAGTTCATACAATCAATCAGAGTTGCTAGGTGTCACACAGTAAGAGAATTTCAAAATTCAGTGTTTCATCTCAGTAAGAATAGTATGCATCCTTTTATTTCACCAGAGTCACACCAGGATTACACTTGGGCAAAATAGTATTTGATGGTAGAATTTGAACACTCCATAGGGGAAAAAAAAAAGTTTATATTGATAAAAGTATTATTTAGATATATGAGCTCTCATAAGAATGGGAGCTTACATGCCTTCATGGGTGTGACTTTTGCAGACCTGATCCTATTCCCTCTCCCAACAGCCAGATGTAGAAGAACCTGCATGCATGGGGTTGCATACTTCCACCTTGCTTATATAAAATCTTCTGTAAGGATCAAGCACATTTGCAATTCGTCTGTAGAGGATTATAGAATCATAGAATTATTTAGGATGTAAAAGATTCTTACAGTCATTGAGCAATTCTGAGCCCACCTCTAAACTGTGTCTCTGAGTGCCACGTCTACGTGTCTTCTGAATACCTGCAGGGAGAATGATTCCACCACTTCCCTGGACAGTCTGTTCCAAAGCCTGACAACTCTTGGTGAAGAAATTTTTTATTTCAGGTAGTTGTAGAGAGCAATAGGTCTCCTCTCAGCCTCCTTTTCTCCAGACTAACCAACACCAGCTCCTCACCAGACTTGTGCACCAGACCCCTCATCAGCTCCGTTGTCCTTCTCTGGACGTGCTCCAGTGCCTCAATGTCCCTCTTGTGGTGAGGGGTCCAAACCTGAACACAGGATTTGAGATGCAGCTCACCAATGCTAAGTACAGGGCAGTGATCACTTCCCTGGTCCTGCTGGCCACACTACTGCTGATACAATCCAGGATGCCTCTGGACTTCTCGGACACCTGAGCACACTCCTGGCTCATGTCCATCTGGGTGTTGACCAGAACCCCCAGTCTTTTCCCACCAGGGATCTTTCCAGCCACTCTGCCCCATGCCTGTAGCACTGCATGGGGCTGCTGTGACCCAAGTGCAGGATCTAGCATTTTGCCTTGTTGAACCTCAAACAATTGGCCTCAGCCTATTGATCCATCCTGTCCAGATCCCTCAGTAAAGCCTTCCTACCCTCCAGCAGATCAACACCCCCACCCAACTCAGTGTCATATGCAAACTGACTGAGGGTACATTCAATCCCGTCATCCAGATCATTGATAAAGTTATTAAACAAGACCGACCCCAATATTGAGACCTGCAGGGACACCATTTATGACCAGCTGCAAACTGAATTTACTTCCATTCACCATCACTCTCTGGCCCGAGCCATCCAGATAGATTCTAACCAATGAACAATGCACCCAAGCCATGAGCAGCCGCTTTCTCCTGGAGAATGCTGTGGGAAATGGTGCCAAAGTCCTCACTAAAGTCCTAGTAAGACACCAGCCACAGCCTTTTCTTCATCCATGGACTGGGTCCAGATCAGGTTGGTTAAGCAGGACTTGTCTTGCCCAACCCCCTGCTGTCTGATCCTGATCCCCTAGATGTCCTGTAGGTGCTGCATGATGGCACTCAGGATGATCTGCTCCGTCACCTTCCCCAGCACCAAGGTCAGGCTGACAGGCATGTAGTTCCCCAGTGATGCTGTTCATCACGCACACACACACACACACTTTGGTGAGAAGGTATGAACTGTTTATTATGAAAATCTGACTCCATTTTATAGTACTTCTACAAAGGCCAGGGACTGGGGGAGAAGGTCGACACCTCTCCCCATCCCATTAGTCAAGACAACTGTCCATCAGCTGTCCATATCTCTAAGAACAAGAACGTAGACTTTCCTTTATTTAATGAAAACATTGCTTCTGTTTATAACACCCGTGCATGAGAAACAACCTAAACTATGAAAACCGTGAAACAGAAGAGAAGGCTGAAAAATCAGGGTGACACTCCAGATCTTTCTTCTAGCACTTCTTGTAGATGGGCATCACACTTGCAAACCTCCAGCCCACTGGAAACTCCTTCGTGAGACAAGGTAAATGATTGAAAGCAGCTTGGTGAGAGTGTCCGCCAACTCTGCCAGTACCTTTGGGTGGATACCATCTCATCCCATGGACCTGTTTTGTCTGAGAGCAACAGATCACCAGATCGTTTCTGTTGGGTTATGGGGGCTTTATTCTGCTCCCNGTCCTCACTAAAGTCCTAGTAAGACACCAGCCACAGCCTTTTCTTCATCCATGGACTGGGTCCAGATCAGGTTGGTTAAGCAGGACTTGTCTTGCCCAACCCCCTGCTGTCTGATCCTGATCCCCTAGATGTCCTGTAGGTGCTGCATGATGGCACTCAGNATCTCCCAGCTGAGGGGCTGCATACCTAAAAAACAGTTGGTCTTACTACTAAAGTCTGAGGCAAAGAAATTCTGCAACCTTTTCCTCATCTTTTGTCACTATGTTTCCCCTTGCATCCAGTAAAGAGTGGAGATTCTCCCTTTATTCCTAAAGTATTTCTAGACCCATTTCTATTGTCTTTTAAGTTCTGCTTGGACTTTAGTGCTTTTAATATTCCCCTGCATAACGTCATGACATCCCTGTAGTCCTGCTGAATTGCTGCCCCTTCTTTCAAAGCTCATAAATTCTCCTTTATTTCCTGAGTTCCAGCCAAAGATCTCAGTTCAGCCAGGTTAGTCTTCTTCCACAACACTCTATCTTTCAGCCTACTTATATGCCTGTAAGATTTCTTTCTTGGAGAATGTCCAGCCTTCCTGGACTCCTCTTTGTTCTTCAGTACTGCCTCACAAGGAGCTCTCCCAAACAGTCTCCTAAATAGGCCAAAGTCTCCTCTCTGGCAGTCCGAAGTAACTGTTTTGCTATTACTCTTATAATTTTTTGATTTCTGTGCCCAGGATGGCTTCCAAGCATCACATCACTCACCTGTCGTTTGTTCAAAATCGATGGGTCCAGTAGGACACCATCCTTAGCTGGGTCACTTACCTCCAAAGTTAGAAATTTCTGCGCACTGCAGGAATCTCCTAGACTCTTTCCTCTCTGTTGTGTTGCGTTTCCATCTGCTAAATTGGAGTTTCTCATGAGAACAAGGTTAGTAATTGTAAGATTTTGCCCAACCACTTACAGAATGTTTCATATGCCTCTTCATCCTGGTTGGGTTGTCTATAACACTGCCACCGTGACATTTTCCTTGTTGGCCTTTCCTCTGATTCTTACCCATACTCAATGCTATTGACACCATCATTAAGCTCTAGACAACCAAAACTTTCCCTAACATACACGATTATTTCTCCTTGCTTCTCCCTTCTGAAGAGTTCATAGCCATCCATTCAAACATTTCAGTTGTGCAAGTCATCCCATCATGTTTCTGTGATGGCAACTGTGTTATAGTTCTGCTGTTGCTCAGTGAATTCCTGTTTGTTTCCTGGGCATTGGGGTAGATACACTTCAGCTGAGTTGATTCCACTGCCTTTTGGGGGGAAGAAGCCCTAATTCCTGCACAGCAATTCCCTCTGCACTAACTAGCAAGTAGATTGCATCCAACCACATAACTCTCAGATCCATTTTTGCAGTAAATTAGAGACCTTTTCTATAATCTTTCAAGCGCATGTACTTAGTGTTACAATGCAAATCCACAGTAGCTTCGTTCCCCACTCACTGGCTCAGAGCCTGGATTGTTAAACGCATGTTGCAATAGAGCAATATGGGTTCATCCCACATTTGAATCAGAGTTGCCTTTGAAACAGCTGTCTTCAACAGCTGACACTAAAGAAAATATTAAAACACAATTTTCATTCAGCCAATGCTATTTTTTCTTGTGGAAATTTTATAGTTTTCCTATGAGGTTTTTAGACTACATACAGTAACTTTTACCTGTCTTTAAGGGAGGAAAAAATCTTGAAAGCTACTCCAACTAGTTTTCTACACTAGTTCTAGAAGACATTTGGTACAACCTCAACAAGTAGATTCTCCTGGTATTTGAGAACTGTGGTAAATGAGGAATTTACATGTTAAAGCTTCATAAATTTTGTCAAAACAACTCAATATCAGTAAGTGCACACACTCAGCCTGTTGGAAATGACTGCTGGAATTTAGCTTACTATAAACCTCCATATAAAAGATAGTAATTTTCAAGGCCCTTAGTTTCTGTCTAAGGTAGAAAAAGATACAGCCCATTAGGGCCCATTGCTTTCACGTTTGTTTTTTTGTTGTTGTTGTTTTTTTCCCCCACAAGAACATAATTTAAAACAAAACATTGTATCTTCTCCTTTACTCCCATTAAATGAAAAGTAGAGAAATTCACTTTCAGCTAAAATTGTATTTAATTCATAGTCCTGTGTCTAAAGTAACACAGCCAGGCAGGAAAAAGTTCTCAAGTCTTCATACAAGGTGCCCTTGGGATGCCGCCTAGACTACAGTTGTGTGATTATACCCTTCCCACAAATGTGAGCCCTAGGGAAGCAAGAACTGAACTTGTGGTTCATTACAAAATAAATAAATATAACCACTAAAGTTTTACCATTGGAAATGAAGAACTCATGCTGGATACAAAAGAAGATTGGAATTGGAAACTCATCACAGATAAGATAGTAGAATATGGTAATCTCAATGTTTCGTCTCTTGAGAGCTTGTCAAAATAAATATATTCAGAGACCACATGCAGATGCTGTCATCATTTTAGGCATTGTGCACAACCATATGAAAAAAGGGATTAGCACAACAGAAATAAACAGGCCTTTTCTTAGTTCTTTCAAAGACACAGTGGAAGGAAGGAGAAGACTCTCCATCCTAATTGAAAGGAAAACAAATGAAAAAAATTACTGGGCTAGAAAAAAAATAAAAGAATGAAAAGCAGAAAGAACATCCAAACTTTTAACTGAACTTTTAAAAAGAAATCAAAACGAAGGGGCTGTATTAGATATTCTCAGAGATAAATCCAATTTTTTTTCACTCAAAGAAGAACAATTTTTTTCTGTGTACATGCCAGCATCAATGCTGACATCAGTTATATTTCCAAAGTATCATTTCCTTTTTTATTCTAAGATAAAAAACTTTCTTATTTCTATGTTGGACTGATGTTCATGTGTTATTTTGATGAAAGAGAATAATTTCTGAGAATATGTAAGGTATCTCCCCCATTTTACAACCTTTAATAAACACAACATCTGTGTTTCTTGTATCTTGACACTACCAGCATATTGCCATACGTAACCCAATTTAACTATTAAAAAACATCATACCTCGTATTTTTGAAGTAGTTATTTTTGCTTTTTGTTCCTTTGCCTATGACAAGAATTTATGAGAAATAATAACAGGTCCAGCCAAGTGCTGATTCCTGACCTTCATGACATCTGAGTAGAGAACAGCAGTGTCCTTTACCCAGCAGTGAAAGAAAGGGTGTCAGCAACTTCACCATCACTTGGTCTGTGTTGCTGCACGTCCAGAGGCATCCCACCTTTCCTGCAATGGAGCAATGAGAGTTCCCTATGAACTACTGTAATTCCTGTTTGTGAACTATGGTGGAAGATGGTGTGTTCCTCCGCTTTCCAAATTATGCAGCCTATATGTATTTCTTTCACTGATGTGAGGTTCTTGGCTAAACGGCTCACAGAGTCAAAAAAAAAGAGGAACACCACCACAGGACTTTTGAGATACACTATTTTAAAATAGTGTGTAAGAGAGAATATTTGTATAATGTTGCATATGAGATTTTCCAAATCACATAGGTACCTCCATACCTCTGGTCTATGTTCACAGAGAACATTCTGATTTGCAGGGGACCCTCAAGGGACCCACAAGAATCATCATGTCCAGCTCTTAAATGAATGACCCCACAGGGATCAAACTCAAAACTGGTGTTACTAGAGTCATCTCCTGACCAACTGAGCTAAGGCACCTCTTCCACAAACCTTTTAGAAGTTTTCAGTCTTTTAAAAGTAGCAGAAGAGGCATTCCTTAACACCTTTGCAAATCCAGGCCCTAACTCACATCAAATTTTATTTAGCTGCAGGATCTTCTCTTTCTAAGGACTTTTTTCATAGCCATGACATTTTTTCATAGCACCAGAGATGATCATAAAACAGGGTCCTGTTATTAGAGTGTAAAACTTATTTTATAACCTTAATTCATGAAGGCCTGTTGAAATCAATAGAACACCTCTAAAATTCATGCTTTACCATTTATTGTAATTTTGCTTATATGTAAGAGATAAATACTACTGGATTTCTTGTAGATCACTAAATTTGAAACAGATACCCTTGCTTTTGCCCTTACTGAGTTCTGCTTGACTGAAACACACTTTCTGGAAAGACATTCATCCTTGAGATGAGGCCATGGAAAACCTAATATTTCCTTTAACAGTAGGTTGTACTGCTCAATATCTGTCCTATGAATATTCAATATTTTTCCTCTGCATATTTGGCTTCAGCTTTCATAAACTGATTGCATCTTCTCCTATAGTACACTCTTTTGATGTCAAGTGTTGGTCTGCATATTTGTTGTTGATTTTTTTTTTTTTTTAATATTTCTAAGCTATCAATAAACACTGTAGGTTGCCTCACTGACAGCTATTTTATTAGCCAAACTGATTGAAGTCTTCAGGCAAACCTTGAAACTTTTGCAGTCTTCCTTGCAAATTACATTTTTTGCTTCTTTTTCCTCCACACTCTTCAGTTTCCAACATCACCTTGATGATCTGGAGACCAGAACACTGCGAAATACACACATTAATTCATACATCTAATTTTTTTAATTCTACTTACTGCTTAACCTTAACTTTTCACATACAGAATCTCCTAAGACCTTTTTTCTCATAGTATTAAACTCCCCCCAAAAATTTTTAACAATGACTTTCTCAAATTAAATACTCACATCCATTTCCACTACTTCAGTCTGGTTTTAACTGACACCATTTAAGCATGACCTGTGTTCCTGAGTTCTACATTCAATAAGTACTTTTGAACATCTTAACTTACATGATTTGTTATTTTTCAGGGTCTCCGCTTTGATTAACTCCTGCATGGTGCATTCTCCTTAACAACAGTGATTCCAGAGCGAAATGAAACTGAAATACTTCCAAACATCCTTGCACATGTGTTAATGATGTTTTGTTTATTATTAGTGTAAACTCCAATGGGAGAAGCAGGATCAGTGCATGAACCCTAGTCTATTAATAAAATGGACCAAAAGGAGGTAATCTCTTTTCAGTGATGTGGCTGTCTAAGCTTCCCAGGGTCCTGGATCCCATGGAAACTCAAGGCTAAACAAAAATATGTGTAATGGGATGGGAAATGGTCCTGGGTTCTAATTAGTGGTTTTAATAAGCTTGTTCTCAAAGTTTTGTCTATGTCTACTGAAGTTCACAAGTCTTGCAGTGTCCGAAGTTCTCCATTTCTCAAGGACACATGAACAAACTTGGAACAAGCTCCCTTCCTTTGCTACAAGGAAAATATATATGGGCACAGCCCCAAACAGACACCTCACGGATGGTTAAAGTCATCAGCCTGTCTGGGCTTGCAGGACTGACAGCTGGGGCTGCCTGAGTTGAGAAGCATGTCAGCCACATCAACATACACACTCGAAAGAGAAACTCCTGTCGAAGTTGTAGCGGAATGCCTTATCTCCCAAAAGAGGACCAAGGAAGCAAATTTAAGCAGTGGATCTGGTTCAAGGACCATCCCAGTAACTTGCTGTAAAGTTCTAACACAAAACTGTTGGTGGAATTATCTGGGGAGCCCCTTCATACTCACGGGATTTAGTTCATAAGGCTTCTCTCATCAGTGACAGAACAGAGACATATTTAATAAGTGGGGTAGAGAAGAGAAAAACATCCTGAAAATCCCGTCATTTACCTTTCACAAGTACAGAAGTCCTGAGGCTAAAACTCAGTAGAACTAAACCAGAATTGAAACATTTCATATGAATAGTCTGACTTGACGGCCCTTCATAAAATGGGACAACACCATGAAACACTAGCTGGTTTCCCCCCTGCTCCCTCTGCCAGTGTTTTTCCAGGTTCCAGAGTCAGTGTGCCATGAAAAGCCCGGGCCCCTGGCCAAATTGCTCTCTCACACAGTTACCTTTTAGCTCTAAATGTATTCATCTTATGCATTGACCAGACCTTACTAGACCAATAGAACTAAGCTTTTCTACACTAGGAGATATGTTTGCCTTTATCTATGGCTGAAAGTTTTTTGAGTATTTCTAGCCTTATTTAGCTCTTCAGCTGAAAACAAAGTACTCTGTCAAAAAGAAAAAAACATTTGAAAGAAAACTGTACTTTCATCACAGACTTTCTTCTATAAGCTTCAAATTTAGTGAGACACTTGTGGCTTCATAACTGTATACAAATAAGGAAAAACTTTTGACCTCTGTCCTTTCTCATAACTATATTAAAAGACAAAAAATTTTTACTTTTTTTTTCCCATGAGGAAGATTTCCTTCCCTTTGAAGATACTCCATCAAGATAAAATTTTCTTACATCAATATACTTTCACATAAATATATTTCATTTTGTTTTCATGTCAATCTAAAGGGAGTAAGACTGGAAAACTCCAAAGCTGATTTTAATAAATTAATAATAATGATGCTATCCTATTTAAGCTTCTGCATGTACTACTTGGTATAGAATAACCTCAAGCAAAGACAGTCTTCAATGAAACCCTTCAAAAAGGAACATGGATTTGAATTTAAGAATGAGAAACTTTATATTCATACTATGGCAGATGAAAGAGATGCTATCTGTAACATGAAAGCTTTAAAAACATTAAGTTCAAGGTAAACAAAGAGAAGTACCAGCAAGCATTCAACAACTATATTGGAATTTGCAGCAAGATGTCAGTAGTCAAAGGAACATCCGTTCAGGCTGGCTGAGGACTGTGACACCATGACACCTTCCATCTGCATTTGAAAATGGTTTTGGCCCTGAGATCCCAGGGTTTCTGTTCTGGTGAACTTTTCCTATGTGAAAACTTTTCCCTTTCTGAGGGCAGAGATTTCTCTTTCTTCAAGTCAGAGATGAGGAAAGAATGCACTTTATGAATCAAATTCCCTTTTCTTCCATCATCTGCTTGTGTGTAGAAAATTTAAGATGGTAATGAGTGAAAAACAGAGCTTGTAGGACCTAAGGGTTGGCAAAATGGTAAATAAGGGAGAAGATTCCTTGTCCTTAAAAATGAGAAAGGACATCTCAAAATATATGATGCCTGGATAGCATTAGCTAAGATTCAAAGGAAACCTGTCCATAAAAGCAAAATTACACTGAAATGACACTATGGTCAGGCTCTAACCACAGTCTTGGCCTGAGCTTCTAGCATGCCTGGGGTTGGATTATAATGTCCATTTCCCTTGTACTCCTTCAAACCACTTTTCCTAAAACAGACAATTTCAGAATTCTTAGAAGATGCAATATATGTGTTTGCTTGACTCAATTAGAATATCTCCATGGTGAAGTTAGAATTGAAAAAGACCTCTGATATTTTTTACCCCTTGACCTCTGTGACAAGGACAATTTTTTTTATTGTGTTCTATGGGTGCTTTCTGCAGTAAGTGACGTTGTTTCAGCCTTAATAGGCCATTGGGTTGGAGACCATTTTCCGCACCTGTAAGGAAAAAAGCTAAAATTAAGCCTCACAAGGGCAATTTACTCAGTGAAGGGGAAGTTTTTTACTGCTCAACAGTGACACCTCTTGATATTCAGCAGAATATTACTGATAACCTTCAAAGATAATTTAATGCAGTTTGCAGGACAGAGTACTGCAGGCGGTGCAGTTTCTCCCAGAGGAAAGGTTTTTCTTTCTTGGTTTATTCAGGAAAAAGCAGCTCAGCATCCAATCTATTGTTACAATATGAGAGGCTCAGGAAATGAAAAAATTTATAGGGGAGCAGCTCAGAACAGTGAATCTGTATCCCCAGAAAATGCTTTTGTCATGAAATTAGAAAGTTTTAAAAATGTCACAAAAGGAAAAATATTGAGAAAGGCATTTTATCAGCTTTGAGCTTTTCTTCTGAAATCTTAATATTTTTAATATGATTGTTGAAATCAATACCTACCCAGAAAAAAAATTTATTCATTCAAATCCTACTTTACATCAGAATTTTTTATTATCAAACTTTTCATATGCATAGCTTCTACAAAGACCTATACCCAAAAGTCAGCAAAGAATCTGGCTACTTGCATATTCAGTTAAATAGAAATTGTAACAGCAACAATTGAATTTATTAACCCTTTAAAGTACTGCTACAATGCAAATGAAAATTTAGATTTACAAAAGCCAAAGAACTAAAAACCTAACTAAAAATAAACCAAGTCTAACAAGTATCCTTCCAGCCGGATATGGAATATGGCCTACCTTTCTGGTAGCTGCTTTAGCTGGCTCTGAGACTGTATTTGGGTTCTAGCCATGAAAAGTTTAAATAATCATTCTTTTTAGGCCAAATGCTGAGTTTCAGAACAAGAACTTTTGGCTCACATTCATCCCTATAACAGATGTTGATTGGCCAGCTGAAATTTGTTCATGCATTTTACGAGTAAGTGCACCCTTTTGCCAATTCAACAGAAGCATTTGTGAGAATTCCAAACACATCCATTTGTGTTGGAGCTGTAGCTTTATTCTGCTCGTGGTACAAGTTCATTAGTGAAATAGCTGTAGATCAGCTGAAAATAGCTTGGCATTTAGGTATCCTCCACTGGCACCAATTAGCATTATGGAATAACAAGATCCATGAAGAAAATCTCTGGGGACTATAGCATAGATAGTAAATGTGTGAACAAAGAGTTAATTCCTAACAAATACATTCTCAAGACACTGAAATGAATTAATTGTGAAAGGGTTTAACAATTTAGTGGCAATAATAGAGATATTGTAAATTGGAAGGTTTATTTCAAAACCAGCAAAAACTGTGAAGATAGAGGGTAACAGTAAAAGTGCTAACTCAGAGGGAAGAAAATTTGAAAGCTGTAGGGAAGATTTAGGAGCAGCAATGGTTTTAAGGGCACACTCTTTATGTCTGTCATTATTTTTTAAGTGGAGCTTTAAACCATGCCTACCAGTAAAATGTTGATACTTCATCATTTGTAAGAAATCAGCTATTTCATTGTTTGCAGGAAATCAGCTGTTACTTTTGTCTAGTAGTAGACTAATACTTGGTGCTAAAAACCTGGGATGCATGCTATGCCTGCATACCATAACAAAACCCTGCTGTCCAAGCTTTGCAATGTGTCTTAGAAGTAAACAAATGTGAAAAGCACATCAAACATGAAGAAAACAAAACCCCAGAGGTGAGACACGTAACTGAAAATGCTCCTTATTTCTGGGCAGTGAAACTTGTCATTTTAATGATGACAGGGTTGTCTGTTGAAATATTTTGAGAAAAGCTATTTGAAATGTCTTTTGGCCTCAACCGCTAGATGTATACACTTGGGGACATTGAAATAGAGCCAGGAATATTTTAATGCTGATTCTTGGAATCACATTATAGCACCCTACCTATTTTCAGGGTCTTAAGGAATTAGGAGAATAAAAGTATTTAATTTTGTGAGTTGAGTTCTTTGTCTAGAGTGGATATGTTGCATTTCTCTGCAACTGAAATGGGAACACCTTCATATAATGAACCCTGTAAATGAGTAAAGACCCATAGACTGGATTTTTTGTTGGTTTTTTTGGGAAGACTCTCTTCTCTCTGCTCAGTCCATATGGCTGGATTTACATTTTTGAGCAGATTTCATACTGTGAACACACATACACATGAAAATTTGCATTCACATAGGAGAGACACATACACAAAGGAAAGAAATTGTCCCAGCAAATATAGCACAATATAATGCTTGGAATCAAACTGACACAAAAGCAGAGACTACATAATCCAATACCAGTGGAAACTCAATGCATCTACAAGCCAAGAATGCACTATCAGTAAGAAGTATTATCCTTCGTTCTTTGGCATCAGTTGACCTATACATCTGATAAAAAGAGATTATTCTTATTTCTTTTCGATTAGTCAGAAAAGCTCAAATTCTTGACTGTATGACAATTTGCCAACACTCTATTAATCAAAATATCTCTTTAAACTTTTATATAAACACAGGGTTATACCAACCTAGTTTTCTAATGGATTTTATTTTCCCTAACTTTAGAAAGCTAAATAAAAATTAAACATCTAGTCTAAGCTAGCCATCTGGGCTACAGTTACACCCAAAAGAGGGACAGACAGCCAGGCAGAGAGAAGGGCACCTCTAGAGTGTCTTTGCCTCAACATCCCTTTTGGCTATGAGCCCTTGGATAAAACGGCTCTGCCATCTCCCTCTTTCAGCCATCATTGAAGTGTAAATAACTGAACTACATCTCCCTCTCATTTAGGTCAGTCCAGCTATGTAAGATGAATGTCCAACCTATGAGTTACATCTCCCCCATTATTTTTGGCACCTTTGCTCTTTGCTAAAAGCACAAATATGTCATTATTTAAATAGCACAAATGGAACAGCCAAACAGGGACTTTACCCAGCTACTATATCTCTCCCTTGCTCCTTCTAAACAAACTATATGAGAGGTAGGCAAGCTAAAATGAAGAATGGAGTTTCCTGCTTTGTGTGGTTTCTCCTGCTCCGGATTTACCATCAGAATTGCACCACTCATATTCTCTCTTCAAAACAAATCATATGCTTTTAAATAAAATACAGTAAGTTTATCCCTCATTTGGAAACTTGAGAAGTGCAGTTTTGTCCTAGATATGTATAATTATCAAAAGCACAGTTTGAAAGAAAAAAAAATAAGAAAAAACCTAAAGTGATTCACCTTTTTCTTTGTTTTAGACAGATCTTGAAGTTGTATAAGAACAACTGACCTGTTTCTGATGAACAAGATATAAAATAATAACATTAATACCTTTTCTTGAAATCTTTAAAGTTTTATAAATTGCCCATGGAGGTTTGTGCACCAAGGTCACTCTGCGTCTTTTCATTCCTTTAATTATCTAGTTCCAGCCTGATACACTAGCCTTGCTAATTGGATACAGAGAAATCCCTTATCAGTGAAGTTAGAAAAGGACCTATGAAAAAAGTGTGGGAGACTGCTGTAAATCAAAGAAGAGGAACGGAACAGAAGGAAAGCCAATCAACTGTACCCCTCCGAGCTGTGAGTTTATAGGAAAAGCTCAGCCTCGTTGGATGGAGGAATAAGTGGCCAGCAGGTAGTTACACGTCATTGACCTCTCCCTGATAGAAACTGTTGTGAGAGGAACCAAATGCAGATTCACACCTGCCCTTAGTTTCTTGGGGAAGGGAAGATTTTAAGCAGTAGCTTGTGCTTTGGGGTGTGTAGGTGCTAAATACAATGTTATTAATTTCTATTTCTGTATCCCTGAGAAGGTCATCCATACCCTTTCAAAGCCCAGCGAGAGAATTTATTGTCCTGTCTGATTTTTACCATTTTCATACACATTTGAGTCTGTAGCTCTTTCAATCTCTATTTGGAAGAATAAGAAACATGCATATCTGTACTATGCTTGAGTTTCTCATCCTTTTCCTTTCCCAGCATTTCTCCACATTTTGCAAGGTTGTTAGTGATTTTTTTCTTCCCTAAATCATGGCTTGTTGTTTGAACAACAGCTCCCTTCCATCTCTGATAAGTGATTTTGAATTTGGATGATCACTTTAGCAATTCAATTTCCCCTCTTCTTCCTCATTTTTTAGTATGAAGCCTGTTTATTCATCACCTCTTCCATTACCCCTGTGTCCTAATAAGCCTCTTCAGGGTATATGCCAGTGTCTAAGACTTGCTTTTCTACCTCTGCATTTTTTTCCCAGTGCTCAAATGGCAGCTGCCCACGGAGATATCCAAAACTGTATCTGATTTTCACAAGCTGTATTTAGTCCACAATCATAAGGGGTTTTCACCTAAAAAACCCATATGGCCAGCACCATAATATATTGTCCTTGACACAGAAGGATGGTATACACAAACTATTTCAGAAATATTGAACTCTTTGTTAATATCTTATTCTCATCAGAATAAGATATTAACAAAGCAAGGAAATATCATTATAACATGTAGAGTTCAAAAGAGTCAATCAGTCAGGCTTCCAGAGAAAACACAGGGTAGGAGAAGAGACAAGACATTATCTTGTCAATAAGAAAAATGTGATTACTGTTTCATGTGTAGGAAATTTAATTGATTCTGTTTGATTTTGAGACATGAAACTGAAAATAGTCAACTTTTTAACTGCTAAAATTTTCCATGGCATTTCCATGACATACAAAAGGCATAACATTGCCTTGGTATGATGGCAAAGTGTTGATCAAAGTGCAAAGTGCAGATCAAACAGCATTCACCTGCAACTGCTTTAACACATTTGTTTGGCTAACTTTCTTCTGTATCATACTGTGTGTCTTCATAGTACACTCTAGGTTCTCTCACATTCAATGTTTTGAAGAAGAAAAAGCCTGGACTTCTGCACACTCGGATCTATGAGGAAGATCACACATATGTCCGTTTTAACACATAGCTTCCCTTAGTTGTTTAAATGCTACTGTCTGTAAAAGTATGAAAGAGTTATCATTATTACTGACTGCAAGATCTTATCCAGAAGCATCCCTTCGTGCCTAATCCTGCTCATGATAGTAATGTATACTTGAAAAATATCAGGTGGCAAAAAGCAACAAGTTCCATCCTGGATACTGGCACCTTTGAACACAGTGTTGGACCTAGCCAGCAAGCACTGTTCACACAAATAAAGAAACAAATCCAGCATTGGAGATCACATCCAACAGGAAGATTTTGTGCAGCTATTTGTTTTGTAAAGTAAGAGGGTGGCTTTGTACAAAAAGCTCTGTGCAACTGGCCTCTGTGTTAGAGAATAGTCCCAGCACATTTCGCATCATCTTATGGTAATCCAAATAGCAGCTGAAAGGATCAGAGATTACTCTATCCACTTTATTCAGGATTTTGTATATTTCCACATTTTAAAAATTTAAAAACCTGCACCCCAGAAATTCAACTGTACTTTAATTCAATTAGAGAAACATGTAAAAACATGAGACTAATGCAGCATTATGAGAGACAATCAGAAAGCTTTCTGCCTTTTTTTTTCCCACAAGCATAGCGCTATTTCACTTTTTTCAATCTTAGATGCTTTCTTTTAAGAAACAGTTAATAAATTGAATACTTTTCAGCAAAAACTTTCCAGAAGGTTATTATTCCTTACGTATTTCCTTCACACTGCTTTGCAGACTTGTCAATATCTCTTATTTTGTTCTGTTTTCCTTCGGCATAGAGGAAACAAACAACATTAGACAGAATATTTTAAGGTGTTCAACTTCAGGACAAAACAATCATATCAAACTACATTTTAGAGAAATCACTATTAGGTCCCTCTCTTACCTCTTCTCTCCATTAAAAGGGGCCTCTCAATGAACTGGAAATTCCTTCTAGCGGAGATGCATCTCTTAACAGTAAAAGTGATATTTTGCCCATGCAGCTTATGCTGACTACATGCATAAAAGTTGAAGCTATGAATAGAGTTGCTTATGTTGCTGGTTTTGTCAGTATAAAAATGTCACTAAACATCATATCCCCTAACTGGTATAGCCATAACGAAAAAAATGCTGGCATAGATGTGGGGTTTCATTCCCACTCTAGTGATAATAAAATGGTGCCTGATTCAAGCTGCTGACAGAGGTCCAAGAGATTTGAAAGCTGCAACAGGTCCATGGCAAATAGGTATCACAAGAAAGGTTAATCATTAAATGCAGATGTTTAGAGTGGTGTATCTTGCATGTCTCAGTGCAACTTTTTTATGATGTAAAGAGCACATTTACACTTGTTCAGACTTGTGTTAACTTGTCACTAGTTAAGACTAGGAATAGTCTTATACATAAGGCTAATAAAGGCTTTTTCTTTTAGACTGGTAAAAATGACAAATAAAGTAGACCTCTAATATGCACTAGAAACAGAGAATAGCCTAAAATTAGTAATCTACAGTGCACATGCCCAAAGGTAAGAGAATGGACTCCTACCTTGTGTGCCTTATATTTCTATTAGTTTTATTCCATAGAAAAAGAGGTATTTTGGCTGATACTCTAGCAGTTATTAGATAATTTACAGCTTTTCCCATTTTCTTTTCCATTACCTTCAAGGAAATCTTCTTAAAGCTGGAATCTAAGTTTTAGTGCCTGATCCATCCTCTATTCATTCAGTTCTGGCTAATGTCATATATTAGGTGAAACCATAATAGTGAAAGGAAAAACCAGCAAACATACAGACAAAATTTGAGATGATTGTTAAACTATGTTTAATGGAAAGTAGCAATGAGTGAACCTGAAAAAGATCGTTCTCATCAAAATGAACATATGATGTGGATGTTTAGCTGAATGTTTTCACTTCTCTTTCTTTAAGGAATAAGGTTTAAACACCCTTTGATCTCCTCAGCACTGTTTGGCCTAAACTGTAAAACATTAAAAACTACCTCTTTTATGGTATTTCAGTGCTTCTAATCCCTGCAAAGAGGGATAAAATACTTGGCAGGTTTATTTTTGGTTTTGGGCAAAGGTTGAGAACACTCTTAAAAACAGAAATTTAGACCCAATGGCTGAACAGTGACAATATCTTTCCAGCTGAGCCTTTTGGTTCCCAAGAGGAGATAATATCCCCCCTCAATTACAGTAGCCAAGAAGAATGAACAGAGGTTCCAGTAATAAATATAGACAGAGAGACGTCTGGTTTCTTTTCTGCCTCAGAAGCTATCAAGAAAATTTAATCAGGCTTTTCTTTTCCAGTCAATCCTCAGATTATTTTAATACTTTCACATTCAGTATTGAAATTCTGTCATCCTCGTCAGTGTTTTTTTTTTTCCTGATGGCTGCATGCTGTCATTGCTAAACAATTTGTTAAAGTGTTATATTTTTAGAGAGGTCTTTTCGCTTACCATCTAATGGTAATACCATTTTTCAGGGGTCAAAAGGAAAGAACATATCCATGATGAGAAAAAATCAAGTGAATGTTAAGACATGAGCATGTTCCTGTCTCATTTCCTTTGTCTCCCTATCCTCTTCTAAGCAGAGAAAAAATAGCTCACACCAACCAGATTTTTACCATATACCTAGCCTGGTGTTTTCTTCCCTACACTAAATTATGTAGTGCTTCTGCAGAAAGTGTGTACAAGAGCTGAATGTAAATCAGACAAGGATGCAATTGTGGAACTTAAAGGCAGTCACTTTTCTCTAAAACCACGTTGCTATATGGCAGACTAGTCTGCTCACCTTATAAAATCATAAGATTACTGTAGTACCACAGGTATCTGTGCATGAAAACTCTGAATTTAAACTGCATCCTGTTCTTCATATGAAATAACTGACACAGACCTGAGTGAATGGGAAAAAAAAAAGGGTGATTTTACTGCTAGAGAGATAAAGGTATCTTCTACATTAAAATTAATATAATAAAAATCAACTCTTAGGTTTCCTGTGCAGCTCAAACATAGAGCAACATAACAATCTGTGTGTTCTGCTCCAGTATGGCAGGGAGCTGGAGAGAAACCTCCTTTATTTCTGAATTGGAACATAAATGGCAGCAAAAGAGAAATACTCTACATAAAACATTGACAGCCTTGACTGATCATTCACTCTAGCTTATAGCTTCCATGTCATGAACTTCTTTCTTTGCTCCCTTTTTTAACACGAGCTTGTTAAAAACAAAGCAAAAATCATTTGTTGAACTGATTGCCAGGTTTTAAATACAGCAACAGCTTTTATTGCCAATCTTTACTATCCCTTTGATGGTGTACAATACCTGCATTCGAATATTTTACACAAAATAAAACAAGGTACAAAGGAAGACAAAAAATCCTTTAGGCCACTCTGTACTGCTCATCATGACAACATTACAGCTATTTTTAAATTTACGTCAAAATAGCCAGTGTAATTTACATCTTAAATAATCCTTTCATGACCTTTTGAATCTATAGGTATTTATGGACCCTGGAAGGAACATTGTTAAAATTAAATTGTGTTTAGCTGATTCACATTTTTAAGTTGCACATTCACTAGAATGGGGTTCCCACTGGAACATGGGCAGAGGAGAGTGTAACAAAAGTGTAAAGCACAGTCTCAGCTAATAATTTTAATGTTGTTTTACACCTTTGGTAAGAAAATTCTAGCACAAACTCACACATGTACCACACAAGTTACTGCTGAGTCAATCACTGGTCTTTCAAAAAATTCATGAGTGTTAATGATTTCACTGCATTCTGCTGCTTTGACTAGATGGTTATTGTAAGAAAAGCACCCAGCCTCCTTTCTCACATCACTTATAAACAAAACCTGTTTTCTCCAGTTCATGGGAGAGTTGTGAAATGGAGTGACCACCTTGTGCTGACTTTTGGTGAAAACTAACCTCTTCTGCTTGTCCTTAGCTATTTCTTTTTCTGTTTGCAGGCACATGAAACCATCTTTTCAACTCCAGCTACTAACAGACCTGAGAATTGTAAGAGCAAATTATAGTCAAGCATTCTCAGTGCAAAACTTGTAACTTTAGAACACCAAAGAGGCGCCTGTCATCCCAGTGGTCTGAGCACGTCTTGTAAGGAAGAAGGAAACTGCTCTGGTGAACGGAGAAAAATTTGTCAATACTGTGCACTGACAATGGACAACTCTTGAAGGGTCATTTGCAGCTACAGTTTTCTTTAGGAGCTAAAACATCACATTCCCACATGCAAACCCAGACACATTCCAGTGGGTTTGGGATGTCAGTTCATATTTACAGCCATCACATTTAGGATCTAAGTTAAGAAGGCCAAGTCTGGATTCACCCTTCTAACATCAGTATGTCTGAATTAGAAGACTATTATCACCAGTGAAATTGAAAGAAAAGACAGTCGTCTCCAAGATCAATCCCACCCACTTCTAGTGTTTCTCATCCTCTTTTTGTATTTACAATGTTTTTGAGGTTTTGTATCCATTATAACCACTGTCTGCATTGCTAAAAATAGCAGAATTGCATAGATTTGATCCAGGAACAGAATATCTGAATAGTCTAAAATGAAAAATTTGAATCCGTGTTTTGAAGATATGACATTGGTTATGAAACTGCTAGTGGATGGAAACAAATGTTCTCAAGGTTTTTTGTTGCAATAAAGCAATTGTTCTCCTAGTCACGCTCCCTCCAGGGATATGTATGTATGAGACTGATCCAGTGATTTCTTATACAACACAGCAGGAGCAGTGATCCATATAACCAATTATTCCTGTACCTTTACTGACATGGTGAATCATGTAAGTTTTTTTTCTTCAGATGATAATTTCATTGCTCTTTTAGTTTGTGCATTTATTTCTTTATTGTTTCCCTTAGCTGAACCTTTTGTGGCATGAATTCATTAATGTTAGGTAATGAGGTGGAGATCCAGTCTTATAAAGAGGAATTAACACAGTCTAAATTGCAACTATATTATGGTACCACCATCTGTTTTACTCTTACAGAAAATTTACACATTCTCATTTCAATTAAGTGTGATAGTCAAAATAATTGTAAAATCATTCTCTCTCAGACATTACAATAAATAAAGACAGCATTACTTCTCAGGGATTTAATAACACTTAGTGTAAAACATGTATTTCTATTCAAGTTTTATAACCTTATCTTTATCACCTTTTTTGATAAATATCACAGTATAAATAAAACAAATGGAACAGTTTCATTTTGTCAGCTAAGATTAAGGTAATACATTTAAGACACAAATGACCCACATAGTGTTGATTTAAGCAAGACTGAAAACTCTCCTCTTTTTTTCACTTGTCAGAATCTTCAAGGCACTGCAAATTTTTTAATCAGACTTAGATGGAAGACTCAAAACTTCATCTATGTTTAGGAGTCAAAACAGATTTAGGGCCCAAGAAGAATTTTCCTTTCAACTACTTCAAAATTATTCCATTTGAGTTTAGTTGCTTCAATTTGTTCATATTTTGAATGACATAAAAATTTGGATGCCAGACACCTTGCAAAACTGCCTAAAGGAAATACAATCTTATGATCTTTTAAGTGCTTTTTTTTTCTGCACTATTTCAATTTCAGTTGGTTTGGGTTTCATTATTATTAGTAGTAGTAGTAGTATTAGTATTAGTATTATTTTCAAAAAATCATCTCCTAAAAAAAAATCCAAAACCCAGTTCATTAAAATAAGCCTAACTTGAGGCTCAGAACTGCACTATCCATCCTTGATGGAGAGCTGTTTATTTTCTACCTTACCTTTACAAATAAAAACAGTAAACTCACACTGCTTGTAGCTTCACTTTTAATATTCTGCATTTTTCCTTGCAATACTTCCTTGCAATTCTCAGAAGCATTTCCAAACTCTTTGTTTATTTGGTTTTATAGTTTCCTTGGGCACAACTTGCTCGTCTGGTCAAAAGTGTGTTTCCACCATGCCTGTTGATTTTTGCAGCCTCTGGATTAGGCCCATATATTATCTGCATATTTCTTTTTTGCTAGCAATTCTAGAAGATTTACAGGGCTGCTTTAGAAGATGCAAATGTCTTTATAATGGCAATCTATTCCCGTACCATACAGTCCTTTTGTTATAGTGGAAATGCAAAAGAAGAAAATATCAATAACTTAAAACCAAAATTGTTTGGTTTAATCTATTAAACCTGGCTGTATTTTTTAATATCATGTACTTTGGAGTCTACAAAAAAAAAGGGAGACAATAATAAACATCACTCAAGTCTTGGTCTTTTAATCAGAATATAACTAGCAGTGAGGGGATCAATATTTTATTTATGCTTCTGTGATCATGTTCAGACGCCCTAATGCAGTTGCTGAAATATCAGCAAAAAAAATTGAATCCCGACTAATCAGGCCCCAAAATATGAGTGGCATCTGTGAGGACTTAGGTAAGCACACCTAGCTGTCTCAAACACTGTCAAAGAAGGAAGATCCCACAAGGTAAGCCACCTAAACAGGAACTTGAGCACAGATGGCAAACAAAACCTGATCTAAATGGAGGTGAATGTTTGGAATTAGCATACTAGACAAAATTCCACAGAGTAGACTGGAAGAAAAGTGCAGACAGCAACAATGGGAAGATTCTGGACGTGGTGAGACAGATCAAGGCAACCTACCTGGACAAAAAATCCCACCATGGCAAACTGTAAGAAAAGGAACAACCGGTTATACACATGCCATCCCGTGTTGGGGAAACAGCATATAGACCTCATGGATTCACAGTGCTTGGCTTCCATAGAAGTGGTATTTCCTCCAGCACACTCAGAGGAACCCACCATGAAGCAGACAAGAGTGAAGAAGGTAATCCATGTGATGATAGCTTTGTTTAATCTCTCTCTCTCTCTCTCCTGTCCTATTTATATCTCTCTACTTCACATTTACTGTTAAATAAAATCTCTACTATTGACTTTGATCTCCTTTGCATCTTTTTTTGGGCAGAGGCATTTCTTAATAATCAAACCCTAATAGCATCCATGAGACGCTGTCCCTGGGAAATATTTTTTTCCTTGCCTCAGATGTATCAGGGCATTACTTATTCACATTGACAGACAATTCTAAGAGTACTAAATGAAAAATCTAAACACTTGGTAACTGTGGATGGCCTTGTAAACCTGCATCAGCTACATTTTGGAGATCTGAACAAAAAATAAGACTTCATTCTACCTCAGACTAACATAACTTCAAATCTCAGTTTAGAGATCTGTTCAGACCTCTTCAATCTGTTTAGATATCAGAAAAGCTTTTATAACTATAATGAGTTTCAGATCAAAAATTTGAAGACTTTCATAAGATATATTTGTTGAGTTTGACTGTAGGTGAGTGGTACCCAGCAAGACTCAATCAAGAGTATTTCCTACACTTGCTCCAGACTATTTTTCCACAGCACTTCCAACTCTTGGGATGACTAATAATCCACAGACCATCCTCCCCTTTCCAGATTATTGTGCATTTCATCATGAAATATAAAATCAATAATCTATCAATGAGACCAGTGTTAAACACTGACTACGGCTTTGCTGATTCATGCACCCTCTAGCAGATTATCTCTCTAGAACTACCTGGAATATTCTGTTTCTATTGAACTGATGCAATGAGCCTGCATCTTTAGAAGATTTGAACTCAAAATTCATGAAATAGAAGACCCAAATCCCCCTTTCTTCAAGACACTGTTTGTAAATAAATAAATTAACAAAGAGCTCTTAATCTTACTTTGAAGACTTTACATCAGGGTCTAGAGAGAAACCAGGCGGTTTTCCAAAAGAATTTTTTACAGTCCGCCCACTGAAAGCAGTCTATCAGTAACAAAAGGGGAAAAGAAAATTCAGCTGAATTAAAACTGCTCTAGACAAAAAACAGAGCAAAGACAACAAGGATGATTAAGAAAAAAAAAAATGGATATTGGTCTCATTATTCTACTGCTAAAAAGTGCCAATCAGTCACAAGGAATTAGCTCTGTTACCACAACAAAAAAAAAAAATCACGCTGAAAGTAAATGTTAGAAGCTAAGTTCGCCTGGGCTGATGGAGGAGTGGTTGATAATAGTTAATCTGTACTAGAGGAATATACATTGTCACATCAAGAGTTTTACAAAGTAAGGCATCGCTGGGGACTACACAAGAGGAGAATGGCAGGCAATAGTTTTACCAAGAGGCTGGGGGAAAACTGCTCTACCTGGGATCAATGAAAGCTTTCAGAGGCACCAGGTATGGAGGTGTCCTGTGAAATGACACTGCTCCAGAGTCCTCAAGGAGCTTTTTTTGAGGGCAATCCACTTCTGAAATATATTTTTTTTTTTTTGGTAAATCACAATTCACTTAGATGAAGTTTCTCAAGACTTGTCCTCCTGAAGAGAAAAGGTTACAGGCTTCACATCATAAATGGAAAAAATCTCAGAATTTATACAAGTCCAGATTTTTACTTTTTCTTTTTATAAAGGGAGACTGCCTCTGAAGCTTCATTCTCCTTGTTATATACTCTTTCTTTCTCCTTAGAACCACTTCTGTCACATGCAATCACACACAATTAAGGCTAGCAGATAGGAACATAAAGGAAATCAAATGCAGAATCTGGTTTTCAGCAGGACAGCTTCTATTCTTATTGAAAAAAGGCAGAATTTTAGCTTATTTTACTAAAAGCAACTCAGATATGTACTAAAAATCTCTATACATTTACACGCACTCTATTTTCTGCCATCTCTGTAACTGAAAAAGGGAAAATATGTTGACAATCACCACTGCTTTCCTTTAGCCTGTCAGCTGTGTTTTTCTCTCTCGTAAAAGCCAGGGAATTATGTATAAAGGGATTGAGGTCTGAGATGCTACAGGGCAGACCTGGCCAAGGAGGAGCCCTGCCTCTGGAGGTACATAGATTCAGTGATCTAACAGGATATTTCACAGTCAGGTTTTGTGACTGAGCTCCTGCTAGACGTAGCTCCCATCTATGTGCAAATGAGCCCCATTCCTCATGAAATAATCTGTGAACAGTCACTGGGCTTCTGTGGAAGGAAGAAAATCTCACACCACAACCACCACTCATAAAAGGACCGGGAGAATTTGTCCTGCTGATGTTTGGGAACCTTGTCATTCTCACCTGGTTTCCCTTCCTTCTTAGCTGTTGGTCTTAATTTAATTTATTGCACATAAATTAGTTTATAGGTTACATTTTATTTTCGGGTCCTCTCTAATCTTTTTGAAAGAATGTGGGGGATGGAGGGGAAGTATCCATACATTTAATTAATACATCTGTTACACACGGAAAAGTTATGAAATATCAAAACCAGTCACCGTTCACCTAGTTTGGGGTTTATCAACTGATATACTCAGTAAAAGCCTTATGGTTTCAGTGAGTTTGGGGCAATGCTAAGTCTTTTTAAAAGTCCTGTTTTCCCTTTTTAAAATGTGCTAAAATTTAAATTATTTAAATTGTAAACATGATCAACTTTACCTTTCACAGAGAGATGCTAGTCTTTATCACCTCCTTATCTACTACATGGAAGCATTTTTTTTAAATCATAGCACTGCCTCTGCAAGAAATCTGTATTAGCAGAAAGAGACATTTTCCTTATTTACATCTACAAATTGTAAAAAGTAAAGTTAAATTCAAACACTCAATCACTTGTAACCATGTTGTCCTAACAATCTATGGTTTGCTGTGACATTGCAAACTCAGTATCCTGAAACTCTTTAATAGAGAAGTGTAGGCTAAATATTTTCTAAGTCTGAATTTTTAGCTTGCTAACTATTGCTAGCTCTTTTCCCAAGGGAAAGTTGTCAACAGTTTTCTCTCTTCAAAACACCTCTCTCCATTTCTCAAAACAGGTTAAGTAAACAGTGTTCCCTTTCCCATAACAACTGTCCCCAGGTGTTGTTTCCTATTACTTAACCAATGGAGAGAAGTGTCAGTCCGATGGACCAATAATATCCCTTTATAGTGCAGCATGTTATAAAAAAACTGTTAGAATTGTAAATAAAACCTTCTTTCTCTTCTAACAACTATATGGAGTCAATCTATTTTTGTGTCCTACTGTGACAGAGAAGTAGTCTTATTACCCATGGCTGTTTAATTTTTTTTTGTGTCCTTTCTGTTATTGTGGCAACTCAAACAGGAAAATAATATCTTCTGATCCTTAAATAACAGGACCTAGAGAAATTCACAGTTATAAAATATTATCCAGTCAACTTCAACCTGAAGTACTCTTTTCTGATGCTGTTCTTTAATCAGCCATCTCAAGTTAAAAAAATAAACCTATAGAAGAGGGTGATATTTTTTCTGAATCCAAAGTTTTCATAACTTCATGTTAAGTCTAATCTTACTTAACAGTTTTGTTGATGGCCATTAGGATGGCAGCAATTGAATTGGTATTAGAAAGGCTGGCAAATATCAAAAAAGACACAATATCCCCATTTATTTGAGGCCCATTTCCAAGAAAAATAAAGCTCCCGCTACTAGAAAAAAAAATGCATGTCAGTAAAAAGAAGGCAAAAAGACTGACCTATACCTAGCAGAGAAAAATATTTGCTAATGTGTGTTAGACCAAATATCCATGTTCCACAGAACTGGAAAGTGAAAAACAGTCAGAGAATAAACACTTACTTGGTGAGTCCCCACATGAGGCAGAGGGAGGGCCAAACTGCCTGTGTATCATACAGTCCATTATTTGTTATATATATAAGGGACATATAATGGAGCCAGAAGTTTTTTTTGAAATGTTTAAAGCAATAAAATTAGTGGCATTAAATCTTCTTGAAAATATCAGATTCTTATGCATGCATAATTTTGTTACAGGGAATGGAAAAGAATCTCCTGTGGTATTTTTTTCATGTATTTGTCTCCAAGGGTAAAAGGAAGACTTGCTATAATGTACAAATCTTAACTGCCAGAATCACCCCAGAATGTTCCAAGGCATTTCCCCTTTTTCTTGAAGTCAGTTTCTAGTACACAGTTACACCACCTTTCTATAAAACAGAGTATCTGTGGTTTTACCAGTACAGAAGGCAAAAATATATTTCAACCCAACTGTTTCTGCCTCATCCTGTGTGGTCAAGCTAAATTGGAATCCTGAATCAAGCACTGAATTGGTTGATTCCTTACCTGAACATCTGTATGCAATTCCCTTCCTCATCACCCTCCACAAAGCAGCAGCCACTACCCTTCCACATCCAGAAGCAGAAGCAAGTGCTTACATATCTGCATTCTTTCCAGAAACCTCTCTCATCAACCTTTCATTGTGAACCTTATTGCAGGGACTACACGTTGGCTAAATCTATGGCACCCCAGAAAGGAGGGGGGAAAAGAAGGTGCCTATATAGTCCATGGATACACAAGAGTGTTTGTCAAAGTTTAAGTCTGCATTTTGGACCACAGCTATAGAGAAAACAACCCTGTTAGATATTGAGGAAGAAAAAAGATCCAAAGAAGCAGGATGTTAGGGCCCATTCACACAATCAGCATCAGATGAAGGACAGGGAAAGGGATAGGGTCTTCCATTCCCGCCCTCAAACTTTCGGGAGGAAGTTTTTGAACATCAGGTTCTGATGTCATACAAGAACTAGATAAGGTCTTAGGAGACTGCTTAAATGCAAGTACCAAAAAGCATTAATATCTTATAGGTAAATTTTCATTTTTTAAACACTCTAGAGTAGTTTTGCATGTCTTTCCAATTTTTGTATATTTTCTGGGAAGAGTTGATTGAATTTTTCAACCAGGAAACACTGTTTTTGGATATTTTTGAAAAGAAATTTCCTTCAGGTGTTTCTGGTAGAAAATTAGTGGACTTGATTTATTACCCCAATTCTAATGTGTACTTGCTGCTACAATTGACTACACAATGTGGTGTGGGACTTGTATGATTTTAGCTACTCTGAAGTACTTCATAAGTCATATCAATAAAAAGAAAAAAAAGGATTTCTCACATAGCAAAATGGATTTGCATACTCAGACCAAGAACAGGTGTGGATGTCTGGGCTACATTCCTTCAGAACTAGAACAGCTTCTTTGTCCTCTTTTGGCTGTACACCTTACAGAACTTGCATAGTTCTATACATGCTGTGCAGCCTTTCTCAATTGATACTGCAGAACCAAAGGGAAGGAAAGTACCTAATATTGAGATGTGACTCCACTAGATCATTTGTTAAATTTACTTCTGCTAGCTCTGATAAATTAACCAATTAAAAATGCTTTTTCCTCCAAAGGAATTTTGTAGCAAAGCAATAGAGAACAGCATGGACTTGTATACGTATTGAATTCCAAGTCACATTTGTAGCAACAAGTTTATATTAGAGCTGGTAAAAATTCAAGTCCACTAATTTTTTACCAGAAACTCCCAAAGGAAATTTCTTCCAAAAAAAAAATGAAAAAACAGCATGTCCTTTTTTCAATCAACTCTGCCCAAAAAACATACAAAAATTGGAAGGACATGAAAAACTACTAGAAACTTGGGTTGGGTGGAGGTTTTTTTAATTAAAATTCATCTATAAAATAGTCATGCTTTTCTGCATCTACATTTAAGAAGCCTCCCAAGACCAGTTATATTAATCTTAGTTGCATAAATAGACTTGTAGACAGAAAAGGGGTTTTGTTGTCTTGTCATGATATTAAGCAGTTGGAGAAGGCTGGATATTTCTTGTGCAGAGAATATTAGAAGTGCAGTGTTTAGTGGACCACAGGCAAGTGGTCCACAAATCAGGCATATTGTCCCAAACCTCTGTAGATAAATCTTTCCTGCTTTATATCTTCTGCCACATGTTCCTCCCCTGTGCCTGCTCTGGCTCTCACTTAGCTACCTCATGGGCACTGAAGCCATAAAAGCATATCTGCCAAGACTGCAGACTGGTTTTTTCCAAGTAAATAAAGCCTCAACACAATGTAAATGTTTCCAAAATAAAAGGAACTCTACCAGAAAAAGCTGGTTTAAGTGTCGCTTTTAAAGTTTTTATTAAAGAAATGCATGGAAAACATAAGTTCTGATGCTTCTTTCTATACAGGTACCTTAGAAACGAGCAAGGAAACCTTCAGAAGGGGTTGACTTTGTCACTGCAAGTACACTTACTGCAATACAAACCTGGATAAATTAGTGAGGACAATAGATTTCTCTGATCTCGATAAGCTGATAATGGGAGACATCTGAGTTCTCACGTTTCAGGGGATGCTCAGTCCCTCGTTGAATTACTGTTGTTTTTTCCAAAGCAGCCAGGGGCCTGCAAGTTTGACTTCATGTGACAGTTCAAGCACATTTCTTAACAAAGGATATATTCTTAACAAAGGATAGGCATGTGTTTCACATAGAAACACACATACACAAAGGCACAGAGCCTTGAAAACACAGAAACAGAGCGGGTTTTAAGATATGGTAAGTTAATTACTGTGCAATTCCAAGTTTAAAAGTATTTGCTTGGTACAGTCCAATAGATACAAATCATGGCACAGCCCTAGAAGTTAAATCATGCATGTGTGACCATCCATACAGTTATTTCAGCTGTGAATGACAGCCAAAATGTTCAGGTTCAGAATACTGAGAGTTTTTGAAAAGTAATAAAGTAGGTCAGGTTCTCACTAAGAAGGATGTGAAACAAAGACGTCCTTACTGGAGAAAACTGTCACAACTCAGGTATCCCAATATTGTCATCAAGCAAGGAAATCTTCATATGGAAAAACGTAGAAAAGTAATAAACTTGGACAGGCATAGTAACAAAGTATTCAGGAACACTCAGAGCCAGGGAATTGGACAAAAACATTATTGATACCATACCATTTATATGCATATAGACAAATATTAGAGTTTAATTTACCAGTACTTTCAGGTAATACTTTACAAATGCCATTTTTCACTGCTGTGTTTTATATGTCACTGAGAATTGCTAATGCTCATGCATATTAAACTGTTATCTGTTGCAAAATGGTAGGTTAAAAAATATACTTGCTTCTGTAGATGTGCCCTTTGAGCTAATTCTGTCTTCTAGGAGTATCTCAAAGCAGCAAGAATAAGCATTCAAGATAATAGTTTTCTTTATGGTTCTTCTTCTCTTAGCAGTGCAGCAGATGAAGTAACAAGGAATCTGCCCAGCAGGTGAATTTCTATTAATTTCTATATCTTGGCAGTGGCCCACAGCATTGACATTCTTTCACAAAACACTTTGTATCAAGGAATCAGCATTTTTCTAGAGACAAGTCATTTAATACAATTCTGACGTGGTCCAAATACAATGCCTAAACAACAGGGATGCAGTTAGGATGGTTTAAATGGTGTGCCAAAATGTAAGTTTATTGTCATCTGTGAAAAAATCTGCAACACACAAAAAGGATGGTGGCTCACTGGAGAAAACAAGAGGTTATTGTCTTTGCAGCCTCATGATTTTGTTTTCCGCCTCAACCTCTCATGAGGCAAAATGTTTCCTGCAGGTTCCAGAATCACTCTTCTGAAATGGGAGCCTCATGCTTTCTGAGCGAAACAGCTTGAGCCCTGGCTGACACCAGTGCCTGTTTTTAGCCTGTCATTATTCAGCAGACTATCAAACCTGCCCTGTAAAAGCATGATCACATCAAACCACAGTTTCACAACAGAGGACACATCCAATATGCTCATGTGAAGAATGCATTTGTTTCACATCTGCCCCAACCTGTCTTATATTCCTCACTGCTTAGCAAATAAAGCCTCCTGCAACACAAAGTACACTCCAGGCTGATGCTCAACATATTACCTCTGTGGTGAAAAGACTTCACAGACTGTCAAATAAATTCTTCTTAAGACACCATCCTAAATTTTCATTAAGCTATAGGAAATAAAATATTTTATAATGTATTTCCAAACACATAGTCATTTGTCCTCTGAGTGCCCGAGAATGTTTACAAACTGCTGCGCGGGCTGGATACTAAAGCAGTTCTGGTTAAAAGGTCAGTTTAAGGGTTTAGGGCAATAATGGCCCAGTTTATAGAAGTGAGGAAGAAGAGACCATAGAAAGGTAAGGGTTGAAAATGAAGCATAATAAAAACTACAATTTCAATCAGTTGTTCTACAGGAATGAACAACATAATCCATTCCTACTTCCCCCTGCTGCCAAGAAGGCCCTTGTTACAGCTTCAGTTTATAAGGTCTATCACTTTAAGGTAGAAAATTTTCCTTTCTATAGGCAAGTATGCAAACTACTCAGGTAAGTCTGGACAAAAAATAAACTGACCTGAATACTTCCAGAAAATTAAAAAAAAAAAAAAAAGAAAAAAAAAAAAGTTGGAAAGAGAGGATTTTCAATTCATAAAGGGAAGATGGATTTTTTTTTTTTTTTTTTTTTATTACACAAATAACAGAAATCTGAGACTTTCTGTTCCAGCTCTGTCACAGGCCCTTTTGTGACCCTGACCTGTGGTCTGAATGCATTTCTCTTGAAGTCAACATGAGTTTTATGACTGTCTTTACAAGAATCAGCATGATTTAAGAAATTCCAGCAGCACTTGTTGACCTCATATCCATCATAGAACAGCACGATGCAGAGACACACCACTGAAGCTGTGCTCATGGCATTCAGCTGGTGCAGCCTGGCCCCTTCCCATGCAGAGATCCCAGCTGGGGATGAAAATAACGTTACCCAGTGCCATGCTGTGCCCGTGCTAGTAATCTCTCCCTCTCAACCTATCTACAGAAGAGACATCTTGACATTATGACAAAGAGACTAAATGAAAGACAGACACTTGACAACTGGACCTGGCTGCTAGCCATTCCACAGGAGTCAGTGCAATAAAAGATAGTGCAAACTCACACATAATCTAAATCATCATTGCAGAAGTTCATCTCATTTTTCTTTCCTTCTGTAGAAATTGCCCTTTGTTACTGCGTGAGAACACACTTTGTTACTGTGAGTGTGGGAACACCAAAATCACCAGTATTTTACCTAACCAACTGAATTTAGACTACTACACATTTGACTTGATTCATGTTAGTGTTGAACAGCATTCCAATCTCACCACTGTCTGATTTAGCTTTATTTTAGAAGGGATATCTTCCAAATAATAATAATAAAAAATCCTACAAGTTGAAGGAAAAAATGTTTAATTTAGGTCTAGTACAGCCTAGAACAAAAGTTTGAGCCCTGTCTCCATTGTTTTCACTGCTTTCCAAGCTGCTGGTCTGCAACATCCTCCTGCTGGCAGCCCAGTGCTGGATGCTGTCCGCCTTCTCCCTCACCTCCATCCTGCCCCACACTGGCTCACACAGCAATATCAGCCAGTCCCCACACACTGGAGGCCAGGGCGGACAGCTTCCATGAGAGCCAGGCTGGGAAGGTGGGGCATGAGACGAAGGAGGATACTGAGCACAATTCGACAAGTGGCAGGAGCCCACCCTGGTGAAGCAGGTGAAGTTTCTACCAGCGTCCCTGGACAGGCAGAGGAAGAAGAGGGGGAGCCAGCAGTACCAGAAGATGAAGGAACACTTGGGGCTGATGGAGAGCCACAAACAGGCCAACAGGATGAGCTTTGGGGAGATTAAGGAGGACACCTACCACAAGGGCCTCAGGTTCAGCCTGGGCCACCTGGGCAAGGCGAGCAGCAGGCACATGCGCCAGACTCGGGCCAACAAGGTCACCAAGGCCCAGACCAGAGAAACCCTGTAGAAGACCCTGCAGAAGCAGAGTGTTGTCTACGGGGGCAAATCCATGATTTGGAAGCCCAGCTCAGGCATGGCCTCAAGCATGGCCCTCAGCCACCTGCCGGGGTTCAAGATCGTGAACCCGCAGGAAGCCAAGAAGTGGCGGAGGCCAACCATAAATATTTCTCCAGCATGGCCTAGCTCCTCTCAGTGTCAAGGGGGACAAAAATAGGGTCTCCATCCTCCCCAAGCCCCCTGGAACCCACAAATCCCACCTCAAATTCCAGAGGACTCCCCAAAATCCCCTCAGCTCTGTGTCACCCCCCCTTCCTTTTCCATCAGAATTTGGGTTTAGGGGGAGGTTTGGGGTGATCTGCGAGGCCAAAGAGGACAAAAATGGGGTCCCAACCCCAGACCCCACCAGGACCCCCAAATCCCACCCTGCAAACCCCTAATCCCCAGGGATTTCCCCCCAATATTATCTTCCCAAACTTTTTAGTAAATATTTGAATTTGTGGTTGAGGTCTCTTGGGCAAGTCTTTGAGGGATTGAGGGGGGGCGTCGGGCAATCCTGGAAGGATTTTGGATGGTCCTGGATAGATTTTTGGGGGGTCCTGAATAGATTTTGGGAGTCCAGGGGAAAAAAAAAATATATGAAAATCAATAGGCATCAAAATGACCCTGGAATTTGCAGAAAATCTGTGCCAGAAGACATACTATGCAGCATAGGAACCTCTGGCTTCAACTAAGAATCCCAGAAAATCTGAAAAATATACTGCCCAACACATCAAATGCAGCTGAATATTCATTAGACAATATCAGTGGGTATTAATGTACTTAACTTATTCTGCTCAAATGACAGTGCTGGCTTCTATAGCATTTACACGATTGTATGATAAGAAGACTTGGGTCATGAAAGCTTTACTGGAAACTAAAACACTGAATAAAAATCTATCATGTTTATGAATGTTTTCCAGGATTTCATATTTGCTCCTGCTCCAGCAATAATGCTATTTTCTGTTTGCTAGGAAGCCTTTTCCCCGCTTGTTTGTAATAATACTTTTTGTATGAGAGTTGAGTTCATGACCCTCTTGGCTGGTAGGAAGGGACCGTCCTGTCAACAATCTTTCACTTCCCACTCTGCCAGAGTCATGTGCGTGAGAGCATGCTCCACTCCCCTCTTGCCTGGGAACTAGAGCAGGGATGAGAACTGGGACCCAGTCATCTCTCCGTGTTCCTCCTGCCCCTTTCCTTCCCTCTCAAGAGGGCCTGAGACACTATCTTCTCACACTTCAGCTGGGAGGGAGGAAAGAGTAGAGTTTCAGCAGCAAATAAAGACACAGGGGACTTAAAACATTGGAAGTGCTGGTTCCAAGATCTTTCTGACTAATGGGGCTGTTTGGCCCTTTCATGGGAAGGCAGAATGTCCCATTAGACCAAGGCTGTAATACTGACAGCAGAAGGCAGGCCTTCTCCTTGCCTACATCCTCATGGTTAAAACCTTTCATCCCTCTGAAAACCTGCTCATGGAAACCACAGGAACTGTGGCATTTGAATCCTGTGAATTACTCAGTTGATCTCCATGATAGACATGTCCTTGATGACTGACAGGAAATATGACAAGAAATGGCTTTTTGAGTTAGGAATTCTTCCTGACCTCCCCTGCACAGCAGTAAGTGCCACAGACAGGGAGCCATTTGTAGCTGTCACACTGTGTCCTGCCGTTATTGCAACATTAAACTTGAATTATGGAGCTGCAAAAAGGTGGTGGGTTTTCAAAAGCATGAAGATAATCTTACACTGCCATACATGTACATGCTTCCCAAGACTCCAGGTAAACTCTGAAATGAAACTTGTTCGTTTGTTTCACAACTACAGTCCTGAATTGTTAGGTGATAGCAAATAGCAAAGCTACTAGGGAATCTTTTCTGAGAAATCTTCAAAAGCTTTCTGAAAAAACATAGCTCTTCCTAATTGTAGAGGGTATATCTAAAAAAACCAAGAGCAAGAGTCTCTGCAAGATGAGAACTTGAAATAAACCTATAGTCCTTCAAGAAGCTTGATAGAATTTTTTTTTTTTTTTGTCCCAGAAAACAGTCTTTAAACAGGGCTTTGTTGGTTTGTGTTTCTTTGGTTTGGTTTGGCTTAGATTGGTTTGGCTTGGTTGGGTTTTTTCCCTACTTTTTGCACTATTTTGTTAAGGAATCTGGAAATAATCTTTTCAACAAAAAATAATTTTAATTTATGGATTTGACATTGTGATTTGGGACATCTTGTATTTCATGAATACATTTTGCTTTCATCAGATACTGACATTTGTCTTTTTAGAACACCTACTGTTTAATAAAAAAATAATTACAAAGAAAATTTTGGTTCTGATTGTTTCTAAGCTTAAATTCCACTCTGGAATTTTGACTGCCATTTGAAAAGAGTTACTGTACTTGTACTTATGTGCATCCACAAGACTTTCTAATAAGAAATACTTTCTAAGAATTCAGTAAAAAGTCATTCTCCAGGTAGAAATTCTGTCACAACTTACATTAAAGTATTATAGCCTGATTTTATAATTTATGTATCAGATTTTTCAAGAGAAACTCACAACGAAACAATCTATGCTTCAGAAAATGGAAGTCATCTGGCTAGGCAATGGATTAGTGATAGCAGATAATTGATCTGGATAAGTAATGGATTACAGATAATGATATTCAAAATATTCAAAAATAATCCACCACAAAATAAAACACTGATATTTTAATGATAGGTAGTTAACACTCAGATCAATGCTAATCAAATTTATTTCTATAAATTAATTATCTAAAAACTTTAGCAGTAATTATCTGTAGATATGCTGTGATATTTTCATAGTGTTTAATGACTGCATTTTAGCCAGGGGTTTATTCACAAACTGGTGAACAAGAACTCATTATTTATGACTGCCCCTGTGAATCACACAGGGACAATTTTTGTTCCAGAACTCTGCGACCACCACTCTGTAAAAAAAAGAAGAATCCCCTTTTCCTATTGTGACATGATTTGCAAAATCTCAAACTATGTTCAGTGAACATTACAGCACCAAAATAGAAAAGGCTTTTAAAAGGAAAAAAATAGAAAAGGCTTTTATCCTGAGAGGACATTTTTGTACAAATATTTCTGTAACAAGCTACTTAGTTTTCCTGATAGTCCTCTTTTCATATATACTCATAAATAAAATCTCACACCCCAAAGTTGTGCAGGCACACAAATAAGACACTGGAGGGAAATAAGCTTTACTGACAAGAATTTTTACAAACATTATTTGGCAACAATTACCCCCAGCTGAGCCTTACACCCCTCCTGAGCTGCCACACACACACACCAAGGACATGCATCAAAACCATTTTAGAGACAACTAGAGCAGGAAGAAGGAGTGAGAAGAAAGGTGTATATCATATACATACAGAAAAAAAAAAAAAAAAAAAAAAAAAAAAATTTACAAAACCACTCCAAGATGACTTTCATACTCTCTGGAAAGAAAATTCTCTCTCCAGACTGCAAGTTCAACACTTTGAAGTTCCATGGTGGTGGAAACTTAGGCCTGCAGGGAAATTCCTGGCACAATCTTCCCATGGCAGGGAATTGTTTTTCTGTCAAGAAGCAAGAAGTGATGAAAGATGTTCTTAGGCCATGAATTAGTTTCAGTTTCGGCACTACTATCAGATACTGGAATTAAAATAAAATGTTCCCAAGGTCTAAGAAAAATGAAGATGCAAAGATTTTCTGTAATAAAACTAGATATAAGAATTACATTTGTGTTTAACTCTTGTTTATCATATGCTTTCATACGCCTAAACTTGTTTGTGTAAACCCATGGAATCACAGAACCATTCAGGCTAGAAAAGATGTTTAAAGTCATTGAGTCCACTACTGGCACTGTCAAGTCCACCTGTAAGCAATGTATCTAAGCATCACCACAGTACTAATGTTAAAAATACACTCTCTAGACAGCAGAAGAAATCCACTATTGTAAGTCTCAAGATCTTCACAGAAGTTGCAGCTCCATTTCAAAAAATCTTGTCACCAAACCCTCTTCTCCAAACTATTCAAACTTTATCTGATTCTATGTGAAAAGACAGCAAGACATTAACTAGGATTCCAGCAATTAACAGATGACTTGAAGGAAGGAATATCTCCTTTAAATCAGTAACTAACATGATCCCCCAGCACTCATGACTACACAAAGCCAGCAGCTGTTTGGGCCATGGAGAAGACAGGAGACAACGGAAGTCCAGAAGGAAATTTCTTCCTTTATGACTCTAGGATCATTAAATCATCCCTGAATAATCAAAAAATTCAGGCTGGAAGGGACTGCAGGGGGTCTCTAACCCAGGTCAAAGCTGCATCGCTGATCTCAGCACACCATAAACCAGCTAGCATCTGGGACTGTTCTGAGACCCTTATGTATTACTGTCCCTAAGAAATTGCTTGGTAGATTGTACCCTATCCTATCAGACTCTGACCTATCAGACCATGGTGACCCATGACTTTGTCGACACCTGAACAGGTCAGATACATCTGAGGATTTCGGTGAGTGCCAAAAGCAATAACTCTACTTCCTTCAAAACTCCCCACAGGTCTATCACTCTGCATTCTCTTTGTTTAAGGCAGAAGACAGACACTAGCTACCCCAGAGCCACCCTTCTTCTCCATGCCTAGGGTTTTGTACAAAGGCAGTTTTGTATTGCAGTGCTGAGACTATTTATAAATTAAGGGATGTAGCACAGTTAGGGGCCAGTTCTGCACCTAGATTAGAAGAATTGTTGTCTTCTGAGGCGAAACCAAGGCACTACCCCTCACGGAATTCTTTAGGCAAGTAATCATATCCAGCCATTTACATATTCAAGCAAAACACAGGACAAAGAAAGTGAAAGCAAAATGAAACCACAAAACTGTACACTGCTCAGCCTGTGTCACTTGCTGACAGAAGAATAAATAAGAAACTGGAAAATGTCATTAATTCATCTTGCAATATTGAAGAAGATTCATAGAATCAAAGAACATGGGAACATGCATAACATCACACCAGCATTTTTACATTTTATTTGAAAAACAAAATCATACCTGACAATTTGCACTTGGCCTGTTGTCACTCTTTTCCTGCATGCTCAGTGTCTTCTGAATTATGGACTGTATTCTCAACAGAAAATTGTATTTATCTTGCTCCCTTTGAAATTGCGTCACTGCTTTAAAACTGAGAACTACTGGAAAATATCAGCACACCCACTTAGAAAAGGCTGATGGTCTTCCAGGTGGGAGCACCAAATAAGGCATTCATGGATTTCAAACAACATAAGCAATTATGCTTTTGTTTTCTAGTTTAGTTTCTGCTGTTTCCTCTACTGCCTGTAAAAAACTGATATTTTTCTCTAGTGAACCAAATATTGTCTGGCCATCTCTGACATTTTTATCCTTTTTGGAGAGAATTTCCCACCTGATAAAAACTTCACATAAAATTGAAGGGGCAGTTTATAGTCAACATCTGCAGTATGTAAGCCCCCAAAATACAGCATGGAAATAGGGAGCAGGAGGACAAAAACACAGCGATAAAAGGGGGTTTTTTTCTGTTTGCTGTATATATATAACAACTCTTTCAGGGCACCCCAACAACTGACACTGGACCCCATAGACCTCATCTACAAAGGATCTCTGTCTTACAGTTCTTATGTAGGGGGCAAATGATCTGTCAGATTATGCATATTCTCAAATTCTAGACAGAGTTGATCGAAGTCATATAAAAGAAAAATAACACTGACTTGCAGAGCTAGCTTATGATTTAGGACAAGGGAAATGATTTTTTTTCTCCATTGAAAACTTGACTGTACGATCTTCAGTAAGTTGCTTCACCTTCCTCTGCTTCCGTTTCTCATCTGTAAAGTCAGGACAATAGCATTTTCCAGGTATACTGTGAGGAAAAAATACATTAAAGACTGGGAGATTGCCCTGGTAGTACAGTGGTTGGAACATAAAGGAGCCAAAATAGAGTTTTGCTATTGAAGGTTGTCATTAAAATACTGAGTAGTGCTCCTTATTAGAGCTGGCTGGAACACTTCCCATCAAATACATACCGATTTCATCATTCAGCTTTCATCAGAGCCAAAAGCTTTTTTAAAAATCTCAGTTTTGACAATGTTTTTGAAGGAAAGGTTTCTTTGATGCGGGCTGGACACCTCAGTTATTTCCAGAGACAGGGGTCATGCTTTTCAAAGCATCTAAGAGGTTTATCTTTGACCCTATGAAGAAGAAAAGGTTGAAACCTAAAAGGCAACTATGCTACACAATCACCATTGTCCAGCTGGTCCTGCCACTCCTGACTCAGAACACACTGGGGAGAAGAACTCCTGCGCAAAGCAAAGAAAGTGCCTCTTCCAAAAAGGCCATGGAAATGAAACTGTTGGGCAGGGTTTTCAGCAACTGCCAGCTAATTCATTCAGAGTCACCAAAGTGCTTGGTCTGACCTACCAACTTTGGCATAAGTATGAGCTGCAGCGTGATTATTCAAACCATGATTATTTAAACCTGCATTTGCAGGCCTATGCAGTTGCCTTCCATCCATATTTTTCTATTTTTTTTCCCCAATCCTACTTTAAGGATATACAATTCCACTTACACAAAATTGGGGCAGTTTGATCCCAGGGAAATTCTGCAACTTTTTTTTGTTTCAGTTCCTGTATGCACACTTTGAAGAAGAGTCTGTCATGTCCAGCAGCTCAACAGTTCAAGCAATGCCATTGCCTCTGCAAATTTTTCCCTTTTTTTTTNTCCCTTTTTTTTTTTTTTTTTTTTTTTTAGGAACTTGTACTAATTTAAGTGTTACCTGATTTAAAGCACATCTATACTGCTACCAGCTGCATCAGGGACCATAGGGATGGATTTGGTGGTGGTTTCATTGTCTAGCCTAATGTACAACAGGCATTACTGTAGAATTAAAAAAATAAATAAAAAGAAATTTTTAAAAATCCCCAGAAAAACATCTCGTGACCTTCCTACCCCCTAAAAATGCCTTCAGGTTTTCTATCTAGCTGCCTCCTGCTTGGACTGAGACAGGCGAAAACCCTCAGTGCAGGAGCGGGGGAAGGAGCACGAGTGCGGGACCGAAGGGTTCAGGCTCCACCTAGTGGGAACAGCCTCCCTTCCCTTGTAAAAACCGCTCCTGAATGGGCAGACTGTGATCCCACACACGGCTGAGGGCTGGCAATCACCCCCAGAAAGGACAATTGGAAGGACAGATCCTGTCTAGAAGATGTGTTCCTCCCGGGCAGACTCGATGGCACAGCCTCTGCACTCAGCATCCCGGTGATGCTCAGCATCCTGAGCTTTTCCTGCATCCCAGCTGATGAGCCAGACCCTCACCATATTGGGCCAGTGAGCTTGAGGTAAGGGCACAATTTGATCCAAACAGTTTACTGGGATCTGCGCATCCATCAAAGGACCAAAAATTACTCTCTATTTCCAAAGCATTTCAGGGCAGAGTGATGCTTCCTAAGCAAATGTGGACTTTGCCTCCAATGTTTAATCTCTGTCTCCTTTCTCCCTGAGGCAGCAACTCAAAGAAAATGACCCTCAAAGGGTATGATTTTCTGCTTAATGCAAAGCTTGTTATCCTGGGGCTGCTTTTTCTGTTTCCTCTCTTCTATTCCCTTTCTCCCCTCCCCTCTCCAGAACAAAAAAGATCATACATCTCATCAGGATCTGTCTTCACAGGAGATCCTTTTTTTCCCCTTCTTTTGACAACTTTCTTTTCATAAGGAGAAAAAGTATTTTTTTCAATATAATTGTATTCTGCTTTGAGTACTTTGATATAGTAACGACTATCATGAAGTAGATATGCTGCTTGCTGTTTTATGAAAAAAAGACATTTAATCTGAAGTACTAATCATTTAGTCTCATGACTTTTCCCATCTGTTACAAGCTCCTTATTTGTGGTGGGAGGGGGTTAATTCTGGACATTTATTTTGTGGGTGAAGTTTCAGATTAATTATCTCTAGTGGAAAAAACCTGTGCCTAGAATGTTAAAAATAGCCCTTCCTGAATTCATTTTTCTTTTTAAGGAATTTTAAAGTCCTTCGTTTTTGCCTCCGTAGAAAGTAATTTTTTGTAAATATGATCTAAGGATAGAAGAGAGTCAAAGATTCAGGGAGATCTAACATCTTTTATTGGACTGAAATAGGTAGAAAGAAGAGCCAAGTCTTCATACACATGCACCTAACACCTGAAGGATGCCCTGCAGACCTCAGAGCAAGCCTTTTTTGCAGTGGAAATAATATGAATATTCTTTAATTCCCATTGTATCTCTTCAAACAACTGACAGCATTGCAAGGAGTACCATCACAGATTTTGTGTCTTTCCAGTTAACAGTAAACAGGAATAACAAATCAAAATCTGAATGCTGTAGATCTGTCTTCCATAGACCGTTAAGTTAGACTCCATTTTTAAAATTTAAGTTATGCAATGAAGTTTTTTAAAAAGCAGGCTTCATACTCACATTCTGACAAAATAAAGATCATGTCTAACATTGCTGAGGTCTAACAGTTCAGCTGAGTATGTCAATAGAGTTTGGGCCCCACTGAGTCTCTCTTGCAACCAGAAATAAATACCCTCAGCTTTCAGCTGAATAAAGGTTTATGTAAAAATCCAGCAGAAGGGATCTAAAAAGGCAGGCAGCTCTAGGAGATATTTGGGCTTGGATACAAGGCTGTGCTATAGATGCTTGGACACAAAACAGCTTTTTGCCTGCATGGACTCAGCATAAGAGAGATGCTCTGACCCTGCAAAAGAGGGACACAGGACCAGGCAATGCAATTGCTGGCATGCAGGCATGTATGAACCATCAGCAATGACACTGTATGCTGCTAACAGTCTCAAAAAGCACTCCAAGAGATTTGCTATTTTCTCTCCTTGTCTTTGCTAGATTTGAGTTATGCTTTCTGTGTTGTTTTGTTAGTGGCATTCAGTTATGTTCGTACTACTTACTGTATTTGCTGCTACTTCACTACTTGGATGCTGTGCCTGTTTTTGCTAAGTAATGGGGAGCTGCTTACTTCTATGAAACCTGCTGCCTTAACTAGCCTGTCTCTTATCCCCTCCATGCTTAAATAAAAAAGCTTGAGCTGCTACTCTAAGGATTTTGAGACCTTTAAGGCTTCATTTTCTCTCCACTCTGCTATTGTATCCCGTCACATTTATCTCCTGCCAAAGAGGAGCAGGATTGAGGCCCACTGTAAGCTAGGAGAAAATAAAATTTCCAATATACGTTGCACCTCTTCAGGGTAAAGGGGACTAGAAAGATGAATTTTGCATGGGAGAGAAATCAAGCAGTATAAGGTAGAATTGTACCCATCAAATGAAAGCTTTGCTCAGAGAGCCGGAAGGTCTTGTGAGGGACGGCTTGCCCAGGAATCAGAAAACCAATCTTTCCTTCTACGCTAGCTCACAGAATTTGAAGACAGCAGTAAGAAAGAGAAGCCAAACCAAAGAGATGAGATTTCTCTACCCTGAAGGCAGATAATGAGTTTGTTTCATGGGTTCCTCACAAGTTGTGTCTGTCACTCCTTCCTCCTCAGGGCAAGGATTCTTCTTATTCTTCCCCTCCTCCAATGTGGGGACCCTCCCACAGGAGACAGTACTCCATTAAAGTTGACCAATGTGAGTCTTTCACCGGGGCTGCAGGACTTAATTTACTGCTCCTGAGTGGATCCCTCTCATGGGGTGCAGTCCTTCAGGAACAGGCTGCTCCAGTGTGCCTCTCCTGTGGGGTCACAAGTCCTGCCAGCAAAGCTGTTCCAGGGTGGACTGCTCTTTCCAATGGGTTGTAGATTCTGCCAGAATCTAGAACAGGCTTCCCACAGGGTTACAGCATCCTTTGGCCATCCACCTATTTCAGTATGGAATTCTCAGTCTCTTTGATATCTGCTCCACTGTGGATCTCCATGGTCTTCATCAGGGGCTGCAGTGGAATCTCAGCTCTGGCACCTGGAGCACCTCTTCCTCCTTCTTCACTGACCTTGGTGTCTGCAGAGCTGTTTCTCATACCGTTCTCACTACCTCTCTCATGTTACAGGTTCTTGTGCAGATTTTCTGCCCTCTGCTTTCTTAACTCTGTCATTCCAGAAACACTATCACTGATCAGCTTGGCCCTGGCCACCAGCAGGTTGGAGCCAGCTGGCACTGGCTCTGTTGGACACAGAGGGAGCTTCTGACAGTTTCTCACAGAAGCTACCCCCAAAGCCCCTCCACTACCAAAACCTTGCCAAGTGAACACAACACAAGTAAATATAGTAATATTATCTTTCAGGTATTGTATTTATTCATGTTTTGAAAATATTGTAGCCTTTCTGTGCTAATTTTATTTTTTAAAAGGCCATTTCTCATTAAAAGAATAGGTGGAAAAATGTCATCAGCTATTTCAAATAAAGTTCCACACCTGCATAAATGTCTGGAAGACCCAAGGAACAGCTTCTGGATGGTTTTGTTCTGTGTGTTGGTTTGAATCTCCTAATAAAATAAATTTTCCACAAATACAAAGGTAGACGCAGATTATTACTGAACCTGTGCATACAGATGTTACAGTTGAGGTATATTAAATAGGCTACACCACCTGATGATTGGCTTGTACATGTACAGGCAGGAACCAGGTGAGTTAATGAAAAACTGCTGTAATTAGGTAACCTTTTTCATGGTGCATGAAATATTGAAGTTTTGTTTGAATAGGTGAAGTTAAAAAAAGGTATTTCTGTCAATTCCTAAAATAGACATTCTCTTAATATATGGCACTTCATATTGAAAGAAGAAAAGCTATTTCACAAAGACATAGTTCATCAAATGCTGTCAGTGTGTACTTCTGATTTTTAAGGCCATTGCTACTTACATAAATAATTCTGAATTTTTAAACTATTTCTTTATATATCAATGAGAACCTTTAAATATTAGAGGCTTTTTGCTTATTTTTATCCAGTTACCAGTGGTCTTCATATGGATAAAAACCAAATCATTACCATGTGGGAAGTGCAAGAGGACTAAGCTCACCAAGGCTCCCTGCCTCCAGTCCCCCAAGCCTTCTTCCCTCCATCTCCTCACATTGACCCTGCTTCTGGTTTTCTGGTGCCCCACACAATTATTATTCCCAAGGCACCAATCTTTTAAACGGCATGGGCTCACAAAATGTCCATGTGAAAATATAGGTGGTTCCCCCTGGGTTTCCTGTATCGCAGGCTGCAGGCTCTTCTATGAAACATTCTGCAGCAGAATAGAAGTTTCCATTACATCATGCATGGAATGACTTTAATATTGATCTAACGTTTTATACGAGGAAATAGTGTAATACTGCCCTATAAAAATTACTTTCAAATGCTAAATGTCAGCATTTTTAAGAAACGTGAAAACAGCTGTACCTGGCCAGAGACAAGGTCAGTCTAATTTAGCATTCTGTCTCCAAGAGTACCCAATTCCCTAAGTGCTTTGTAAAAAGCATAAGAGGAGGGCAAGCATAGTGAGATGCTCACCTAAGTTACTCTCCCAGCCTCCAGTAATCTGCAACTCAGGAGCTTTTGGCATCAGGCTTAATGAAAAATACCAGGAAAGCAATAACATGTCAAAGTAAAGCATGCACAAGCCTATTGCTTTATACATTCACATATATAAATTGAAAACACATATAAGTCCCTCAGTCTGATCCTAAGACCCTTCAAGCAGAAATGTCTTTGAAACTTTTTTGTCAGTCTTACTTACAGATAAACCTTTTACTAGCCAGCCCAAAGAAGATACCCCTCTTCATCTTCCACATCAGTCCTCATCACCAATAAAATTACACATTGAGTGGCCCAGGGTAAGTGGTTAAACAGCGAGGAGAAACATAAAATAAAGCTTTGCTGGTAATATTCTGGAAATTTAGACTCAAAGCACCTGTGTGTCAGAAGGGGCCAGTGTATCCATCAGATCTTGTGCCAAAATTGTTAAAAATTACTGCTCAAGGGTAGGCATCTAGAGCTAGGTGCATACAATAATTGGTGCACTATAACAACCATTGGTACTTTGCCATCAGAAGCCTTAGTCATAAGGCTGTGCAATTCTGTACAATTCATGGCATGGGAGACAACCATTCAGGAATCAGATTTGTAGGAAGAAAAAAGAAATTTAAATCTTTATGCTTCAAATTGTCATCCTTAAAAACCCTTACTCAGCTGTAACCTAAATCTGGATATACCTAGTAACTATTCCTAACTTCATTTTTTATCTTAATGTACTTCATGTCCCTGATGTAGTTCTGAATTTGTGTGTTGTGTATTGCCAAGTGTGCCTGGTTTTGATATTTGTGGTTGTCTGGGGACTTCTGACAAAGCACCTATAAAATGAAGAAAAAAGGCATCTCCTGTGAAAGCTCTTATAAACAGTGAGTTTTTGAGGTGGTCTCACAGCATCTCTCGAAACTGTAGCTTCTTATAGATAGGCTCCAAAAGGAAAATACTCATCTGAACAGGATCTCTGATCCAGCCACTGCCCTGAACTTGTTTCTCAGGGTATTGTATCTGCAGGCAAGAACTGTTTTTGTAAAAATATTAGAAATGTTTCTGTCAGAATGCAGCTGTGCCTCTTTCTTTGGGCCTGTACCCCATGGACCCTCTCTCAGAAACAGTCACTAAAGTATTTCATTCAAATGAAATTAATTTAGCAGTCAGTCAAAGACGATCATTTGTTTTCACCCAAAAGCCTGGCAGGATGCTCTTGAGGAGAGGTGGCAGATCTCAGTTTTTTGTCCCTTCTCACACTGAATGGATTTGAATTTATGTACAACATTCCCACTGCAGTGACCCAGGTAGCAGGCAAAAAGATATTTTGGAAAAAAATCCCCTCCTTTGAAGTGATCGACTTTGTATAAAGCACTTCAATGGCTATTGAAGCCCAGCTTGCTACCACTGAAGCACTAATGGAATTTCATGATTTCAAGGATGTCCTTTGGTAGCAGTGGCAGTCTGTGTAGGCTAAAGTCTGTTTACAACCATTTACTGGTAAAGTTGATCCTCCCTTTGTGTGTCTTTTACATTTGTTTCGCATACTTTTGTTCCTTGCCTAGATCTGAAACAGAAGAAGCACACTGGGAAAAGTGTGATTGAGGTTTACCTAAGTGTTTGCATTGTTTCTTCCATTCTGTAAGCATGGCTTCAAAACAGAAAATATTTCCACCACAAGATTTGTACAAAACAATATCAACAGCAGCAAGAAAAGATAACACTTGCGTTCAAGCCTAGCTTATTTTTTTACTAATCCGTTTCTTGATACAAGTAAATCCCTGAGAGGGATCTTCTTTCTTCTGCTCCATGGCTTATGATTTATAAGAGATTGAGTGTTGCAAGATCTTTTGAAATCCATAGATAGGTATTGCTATGGTAGCATAATATATTATTAATATGCCACAGTCCAGGGTGAAATGTATGAACATATTTTTAATGTAAAAGGTGTAACTGGAGGAAATTTAGATAATAAACTTGAACTGAGATGGCAATCTTAGTATTAAGTACTATTATAAAATAAACACTATTTGCACATAAATATAAACAAAAGTACTTACTGTATTATCATGAAGCAAAAGTATTTATTGCTAACAGCAAAAATACAAATAGTTCTTGAGGTTGCAAAATAATTACATTTGAAAAAACACTTTCCCCAAAGAGGGAATTTTACAAATGTCAACCCCAAAGCCAAAGTATGTCTGCATTATTATTCTAATGTGCCTTTCTGTGCTGTTCTGTCTCTTTCTTTTTCTTTTACTTTTTTTTGTCAATAATTCCCTTTCTGATCACTCTTCTTCCAATTCATGCTTTGACATCACAGCCTTTTTTTATCCCTCCATTACTCCTTGTAATAGTGGTTTGTCTCCTGGCATTTTCTCTGGGTTTGCCTTTTTGTTCTTCCATGATGTCCCTTTCAGACATGGAAGATTTGGCTCTTCAGTTTCTCCTCAAACACTGGAGGGAACTTAAAATCACTGTCTCTAAACTACCATCAATATCACACTGCCACATCATAGAAGGCTGGGGTGATTTGGAGGTGAAGATGCTTAAAGATATCCTTTTGATCTACTGATTCAGGCATGACCCAAGGAGTGGTACAGCTTCTGTCCTTCTGCCTCCCACCTCCCCCACTACTCACTGGTGATGATTTCTCTCTCATTTCTTTTACAGACTGTTCAGACTACCCAGAACAGATTTTCAGTGCCTAATTTCCATGTTCCTGCTTCCTTGAATAGCAGGTAGGCTGCTATTTAGGGAGTTCATTGGGAAAGTTGAGAGGTTGGACAGGATGACCTTTAAAGGCCTCCTCCAACCCAAAATATTTTATGGTTCTCTAATTGTAAATGAGGCAATTTAAGCAAGAGTCATCTAGTCTGTGTACTGGTTGAGCTCCACGTGCCATGGTGTTCATGGCCAGCAGAATGCTGAGATTTTAAATTAACACTTAATATTTGCCACCTTTAGATATTTAGATCCAGATTGCAGCAAGAAACCTTTTGCCCATCTAGCATTTAGCACTTAGTTAACAGTGGTATTTGATATGTTATCGTACTATTAGGTAACATATGCCTAAGGGTACACCTATATATTCTTGTTATATTTCTTTCAAGATATTAGTTTTTAAATACAGCTTGAAGTGGTGATACCAATATTGGCACTGATTTCTTTAAAAGGTATCACAGACAGATGGCAATTTTCAGGTCAACCATAGAGGCATCACGTGCCATTCAGCATCCTAGGTTTTCATGAAAGGATGCAGCAAAAAGCCTCCTCTGACTTCCATGTGCACACACACACAGAGATGCACAAACTCACATGTTTTATCAGCGTTTTCTAGATTCATTCCCTTAAGAGGCCGCATAACTTACACATATTGCAGTGCCACACACCACAATACATCATAAATCTGTTTATGGATCCACTCTTTTTGTTTAGAGCACTTACATGGAAGACACAGACTCTACATCAATTGTTTCGTTCACTCAAATTAATCTCTTCCTAATTTAAGAATCCTTAAATTGATGTTGTTTTTCTCTGGTTAATAATTAAGGGGAAAACACTGTAATTACTTGGTCATGAGACCTGGTATTAACCAGTCACATTTGTTATGAAAATACAAGGAACAGGTTTACCACATTAGACAAGAGACTCGCACAAAGGTGGAGTTGATATTCAAGTAGTAAATTGCAGATCCACGTGATAAATTACATTTATCATGCACCTTTGACTGACTCACCTGTGTTCTGCCTACTAATCTATCTCTGTCAAGATTCATTCCAGCACTCTTAACCTCTGAGCAGTTCTCAAGTGTCTACTATTTTTTAACGTTCTGTCGCAAAAAAAAAAAGGGCTTCTTTGTTCACCAAAAAATTCCTCTCAAATTACATTGTGTTAAGGAAAAAATGGGCAATTAGTCCTGAAGCAAAGAGGTGTTTGAGGTTCTCCTTATTCTCAAGAATGCAGAAGAAGCATGTTCCTTTCAAGGGAAAATAACTGATAAAAAGCTTTTTCCATCTGAACTGGCAAATGTTTCTAGCTTAGATATGCTGGCATATATTAGACCTCAAGAGTGGAACACAGTGATTTATAGACAAGTCGCTGAAGATCATTTAGAGGTTCAGAACTGTACCAGTAATCATTCTGAGGCCTATGTAGTTGCCTCGTAATAGCAAGTTAATTTAGCTTTAATATAGAAGGAAGTGCAATAACAGTATCAATTTTAAAAAAAATCATAAAACCTCCTGAACCATTTCTGAAATAGGTTTTATGTTAAATTTGTAACATAGCTTAACTGCACATGTGTTATAAAGTTTTTTTTGGTACTTATTTGGGGTGATCTCTGTGATAAACTCTGGGATACACCACAACTCATACATACTATACCTGAGTCCAGACTCACACCACTTGGCTAAAAATAACTTGATTTCATTTAAAGAATGAGAATCTACAAATACTTTCATTATCTAAGAATCTACCTCCAAAATACTTAAACATTTTTTTTTTATTTTGCTTTTCTTTCCTTTACTTTATAAAAATAAATAAATAATAATAAATAATACTTCACTTTCTAAAAATATTTTAACATGTATATGATTGAGAAAGAGATAAAAGGGACACATATTAATGAAAGTATTCAGACTTTGTACTATCTATCTAAGTGCACACTTCCAAAAGGGACTTTGATGAATGGACTGTCAACTGGTTTTATTCGTATATGTTTTAGCAAAATGACAGTCTAGCAGAGTTTGCATTATCTATTAAATTAATTTGATGATGAATTTCTAATTTCACAGTCATTTACAATTGTGCATGTATTTGCTGATTTTTTTCTCAAACATAGAGAGACACACACACTTCACAGCACCCAAATACAAGCATCCAGTGTAGAAAATTTTAAATTTAATGACTTAATTTTGGCACTGTTACAACTAGCTATACACAGAGTTTTCCAATTGGGAAAATTTCAATTATAGGTCACTGACACTCGAACTGCCTGTATTATAGCACATATTTTTTTGAGAGCAAAATTACCTAGTACCGTAGATTAGGGTTCAAATTGCAATAAAAAAATAATTAGTCTTAAATTAATCAAAAATCAAAATTATCCAACAGACAGTTTTTGCAAGAATAATCACGTGCAAAAATTATTCCCAAGAAATATTTTATTTCACAGAATGCTCAGTCCACTAAGAGTGTTCAGATATTTTTGTTGGCTGGTTAGGCATATCAAGTAATATTATGTTGCTTTTGCACTGCATGATTTTTTTTTTTTTTCAGTTAATCAGCAGACTACATAAAGGAACTCAAAAATGCAGAATCCAGAACAAAATTTAACACCAGCTTCAAAATGATATTTGATTATTAGGTAGTAAATTTGCTTATCTGGAGTTTTTCACACCAGTCCTTCTCATTTGATGAATATTTGCAGAAAGGAAACGCAGCCATTATATCAACATGCTTGAAGTAAATATATTTTTAAATCTGAATGAAGATATGTAATGTTTGCCTAGAGCTAAAAGATCATAAATACTATGCAAAGCTTTGAGTTCTGCTGCTGAGACATATTATCAAAGGTTGTGCTATCAAGCCAGGCATAAAACACAACTGAAGGATCATCTCTTATCTAAAAGTTCGGAAAGGAGTTAGAAATTATAAATTTTGAAGTGATTCCCACGCAAGCATAAACATGTTTTGGGGATTATTTGAGTGTCATCAAATATAATGCTGAAGGAATTTTTTTTCTGCATTTTTTCTACATTTATAAAGTTTTCCTTCTTCTAATAAAATGCATGTTGCAAAGCATGTAATATGATCTTCCATGTATACTTCTAAAGATGGATATGCTATGTGGTTATACACATGCAAGGGATGTTTTTCTTCAAAATATTCTCAGTTAACAAGGATTCTGTCCCATACATACACTGCAAACATATAAACCAAGACACTTGTGCCTGGGGGAAACAGGAAAACATTTCTCTATTTTCTTTTTAATGGGCTTCCAATTTTGAATTTTTTATTTTAATGGGCTATTCCAATATTTTCTTTTTAGATAAAGGAAACAGGAAAATATTATGTGAAACAATAATTATTATTTTAAGACTTTTTTTAAAGCTCAACCAGTGCATAAAAATTGAGAGGAAAAAAAAATGCTCGTCTCTCTCAAATATTATCTGAATACATGGCTATCATTCTGTTCAACCTTGGAACATCAGATTCACCCACATATGCTGGAGGCACCATCAGAATGTATCTTGGTTAAAATTCTCAAGATCAGAGTCGACAGAATCACATCCTTCAAGGTGTTTTTGTAAGGAAAGATATAAAAAATGTTGGGATCCTTTTCTAAGCAAGGCACATTTCTCCTTTGTGAGTAGCAGACTTTTGAGAAGGGAAACTGCTAGATTATTCTTTACCTGAAGCAAAGGTTCAATTTAGCTGGTTTTTTTATTACCAGGAGAGAAACTTAAGTATACCAGCTTTTGTGTTTTGTGGGAAATGAAGAAATATATAACTGGATTACTTTCTTTTTTTTTTTTTTTTTCAGTACTGAGGTCAACAATGCACAGCTTTTGGGTCAGCCTCCCTGCATTACAGTTTCTGTGCACCCGGAGTTTTCCCTACATCTATGTAAGTCTGGTTGGTGGTGGTAGTACTTTGCACTGCCTTCTCAAAGGTTGATGAGTTGATATATCTAATTGACAGGTTTTTGTAGTGATGGCAAACCACAGATATAAGATAGGCAAAAAATCTCAGTCCCAACTGGCGTGTGCAGTGTTAACACCAAGAGTAATTTGTTTTCAGCATTTTTTGCATTGATAAGAGTCAAGAGAGAAAAAGAGGTATGTTTAGTTGACTGGAAGATAACAAACATGCAGTGCCACATTCCCTCTGTGTGCTCTTTGTTATCAGCAGGACTAGAGGCATTATGTACTGTACAATGAAAGATAACCATAGAGTGAGAGATAGCTGGCTTTGAACCTCTATTGATTAAACAGGACAGCAGACTAATCAGAAAAAATGTTGCAAGGATGGGAGTTGAGCCACTTGGAAAGTGTGAAAGATGATGACTACACTTGAAATGCTAATTTTTTAATAAGATTGTACAGCATTAAACTGTTTCCTACGTTATTTGTTTTTATTTTAAGAAAATCCAAACCTACACACAGAGAGATATCACTCTATTGCCAATTTCCAAAGATAATAACAGTACATGTGTCTGAGAAAACCACAAGACAATTTACAATACAGGTTTGAAGCCTTCATAAATAAAATTTGCTGGTCTAGAGTTTTGCTACGTACTAGTATTTACATGGGGGTAACCTGTCAAATAAATGGGTATAACAACTACTGAAAGACTTTTGGGAAGGTTTTTGCATATATAAATACCTTAAGACTTCAGAAATCAGTCATGTAAAAAAAAAAAAAGGAAAAAGGAAAAAACAAACAAACAAAAAAAAACCTCATTAAGGCCTTTGTGACTCTTTTGTGACTTTTTATTTGTTTATTGCTTTGCTCAACTCTAAGCATTTAGACTAATATTTTTCACAGTACATATCTCTGTCAAGATGAATTTGCTTGTAGGTAACACATTTGTATAATTTGTCTTCCAAGCTCTTGCTCAGTCTGGGGCTAGGAAGGGACAGATCCAGACTGGAATACAATGGGTGTGCTAGTTGTATGGCCACAGAAATTCAGACCAACTCCGCAGGAGCTGCCTAGAATTATGAGGAATCAGAGGTAAAGTCATTATTTTCCCTCTTCAGCTTAGGTCTTGAAGTCTGTGCTGCATCTCCTAGAGTCACAATATAGAGTCTCACCTGACATGCTCTGTATTGGAGTAAAGGATTTCACTGGAAAAGCCCCTTTCCATGCTATTAATATCTCTGTTCTAATTTTATCAGACTGCTCATGGTCCTTTGGGGCTTCATTCTTGATCCCCTCAGGTGGGGTGTAATCTACTGTATCTGATCCATCCCTCCCTGTTCAGAGCTTCCTCTGCTACCTGCTGTCTTGCAACATAGCAATTTACTATTGACAGTGTTACTGCCAGTAGTTGGAGATGATGACTCGGTATAGCAATTTTGGCTCTTTCTTGCCAATATATGTTGCCAAAGATTCATAGGCACTTCTTCCAGAGTTCATATTTGGCCTGGAAAGATGGAGAGGGGGAAAGTCACAGGAGGAACAGCACATGCATTACTGCATTGGTGAATGTGTCAGTCCCAGCTCTCTGGGATGCATATTTCAGATGCATATAGGAAGTTAAATACATTGCTTTAACTTTTCTGTATCCTTTCCCATACAGAATGATGCCATTTAGAAGCAACTGATAGAGCAATTTATACTACATCTTTGACAAATTGAATTTAATAAACAGTAACAGCTTAGTACAGTTTTAACAAATCTGCTCATTCCTCCACAAGTTCACTCCTCAACTCCTGCCTTTGCCAATTTCCTGGAGCCTACAGGAGCCCCTTGGCAATATTCAGCATTTAGACTGCAAATTGTCCTTTCTCTTTGAGGAACAAAAATTCTCCCACGCAGATTCTGGGTTTACCCTGACCTGGGAAGTGAGTCATGATAAAGTAAAGGTCACATAGAAGATTTGCAGCTTGATCCTGCAGCCACTTAAGTCAGTCCCTAACTCTTGTTCCTATAAGAGGTGGAAGAATTGAGCCCAAAGCTTTGTTACGCAGTCGAAGGTGTAGTGCTCTGTGCCTTTTCTGTTCCTTTACATAAAAGCAACCTCAAGACCTTTGTACAAAATTCAAATTCAGTAGAGCAAGTAATATAAAGAAGTTTTTACCTGAGGCTTGGATCTTTCATTAAGTTGTTGTATTAGAAATCAGTCTGATTTTAGAGATCAGTCTGATTGTCATGTATTTTCAATTGAAAGTATCAGAATGTAAAGGGTTAAAGTTCGCAACTGGGCAGAAACGCCAAAAATGTGGGGGTTGCACATTTGCTAAATTTGTTTTGTTATATGTAGTGTAGTGGTCTATCTTTCTACTATGGAATAGGATTAGAAGAAAGGCAAAGCAGGCTTAACTTAAAGATAGAACAGTTCAATTCATTAACACACACTAAAGGGCAAACAAAAAAACCCCATGAAACCTTTTTAAAAGCACTCCCCTCCCCGCTAAAAACATTTTACTTTTCCACAAAACAATGTAAAGAGACAGAAAATCAGAACTCTAAGTCAGTGCCACTTATAAAATAATCTTTCCTCCAGTCTTTGAGAGAGACAAGTCCCTCCTGATTTTGTTCTGATAACTTTCCACAAGAGACACAGTCTGTTTGTGGCTTCCAGCTCCCACAAAAGCAGCCCGCCTGAGAATCTGCATTTGTGAGCCTCCCAAAACATGTAGCCTTTCCCATGACTCCATATGGGCCGTGGACTTACACATGGGGTTTCATCTTTTAAAGGTGCACAGCTCTGCAACAAAGGATTTCTCATTCTTCACTGGTGACGAGGCATCAAACACCTCATAGGATCACTAGATTACAGTTTCTAGTTCAATATCCACTCATTAAATTTAGACACCTTTGCTTGAATCCATAAAATCACCTCTCCATTCTTAGTTCACAATTTAAAGGAAATATTACAGCCTGTTACCATAAATTAAGGAGATTTATAGCTTAGAACTAAGGCAACTCGTCATCTTTTCGACTTAAGAAGTCACTCTTCCTTTACTGACTTTGATATCTTCATATTATCCCTTTGCATACCTCCAATTTGGCCTTTCCTCTCTCTTTGAGAAGGGTTTCAGTTTAAAAAAAAGTCTCAGTCTGTGTTAGGAAAGAGTTAATATTCTCCTGCCTGGGCCTGCAGACGGCTCTGTGGTCTCTGCCGTGGTGTCTGCGAAAGCCTCAAATCCACACTGGTGTAGAAAAGCTCAGAAACGGCAGCCCGGATCTTCTCTCCCTCTCCACCCTTCAGTCTCATGGGGTGGGTTTGGCCCCACCTGGTCTCGGTGCTGCTCTCCTGGGACCCGGGGGCTGGGGGGAGATCATCTCCCTCGGCCCGGCCGGCAGCTTGGTGCAGGCTGTAGGATCGGCTGGATGTCAGCAGCCGTGGCTCCCCTTTCTCTGCCGGCATCTGCCGAGCTTGGGGGACCAGTTTGGCTCCAGCCAGGGCCAGCCCCGGCACGGCCGCCCCGTCCCGGCCCCAGGGACGCTGCCCCTCAATGTTTCCTCATGGGAAGCCCACAGCAAAGAACATTTTTCCCCAAATCCCACCTGTATTTAAGCCGTGTGTCCCAGAGGTGTACACTTGTATCTAATTGGCCAACCTGGCTGTCAGTTTTAAAGCAGATCACTAATTGGTTTTTACCATTCATGCCAAACCAATACACAGGACCTGTTTTCTCTAATTATCCTCTCCTGTCAATTCAACATTTAATTAATGTTAGCCACCCCATCTGCTTTTTCAGAACTCACTGCTTCAAAAATATTTTTTAAGTTATCAAAGAAGCCAGTTATACAGGTTGATTTGCCTAGATACTGGCAACACCTGTCTTTAAATTATTTGGTGTTCAAATGGAATTTTTTCCACCTGCGGCAACCCCATGACATGATCACAGGACAGCTTAGTCCCACTAACCCACTGAACCTGCTCCTCATGAACATAGGGGGTGTGGTGAAAGAGACTTCATTTGCAACATGAACTCAAAGCTGCTAATCATGCTAGTCTGAGTACACACAACAATAAACATCTTTACTCAAGAGTCAGAGGTTAACTTTACCATGTGGCTACCTATGCATTGCTTCTCTCATTATGCATAAGACCGGAGTACCCCAGAGATTTTTACAGATTGTATTATGCAGTTTTTACCAGCTGACCAATAATACTAACCCACATTTTGCTAGGTACGTGTGTGTTCATAGCTACTCAAATCCCTTCCAGAGCATAAGATTAATAAAAATAACCTTACAAAAAAGTCTTCTGTGCAGTTAATTTCAAATTGCTCCCTTTTCACCCCTATTACAATATGCTGAAGGCTTTGCTTCAGGCATGGGCATTTTCACTCATGGATTTACATGATTTTGCACCTATTGTTGAGCCCCAAGGCCCCATTGTCAGCCAGAATGCAAGTGACCAACCTGAAATCAATTGGCCCATACCCAAATTTAATTAAACTTCTCTCCTCAACTCTAGAGGAAACTGATTTCCCTCATTATTGCTTATGTGGATAATATGTGAAATTAATTCTCCTTCACTAAGTTATCACTGCATTGAGCAGACAACACAGATATAATGTTATTAAAAGTAATGAAATAGGTTCATCAGCAGTTAACGTTAATGTTTTGTGTCATTGCAATCTTGTGCAGTTTAGGACAGAATTGTTCAGCTTTGCAGCTGCAAGATGCAGAAGGTCATCTGCTCAAGGGTTTGCAAAGGTTTTGTCATAAGGTACTATTTACACAGAGTTTTCTGTAAATAGAAAAGGAAGGCAAAAAAATGATTCCTCTTCCTCTCTGTGGGAGGTAAGAGGAAGACCCCTACAGCAGCCCTGTAGGTCAGGAAGACTGTCCTGATGTTGCCTCTGCTAGTAACAAGCCACAGGTTTTTACTGAGTTTTCAAGGTCTCAAGGTTTGCCAGGATTCATTCATCTGACCCTTTCTTTAACTGCCATCAGCTCTGTTTTAACACAGCACGTGTTAGCCATAAGAGCAGGGTGTCTAATGGCCAGTGCTAACAAGTACTATCAAGCAGTTTTGCTGCGCTGAATTAGGTATTTATTACTCTAATACAGCAACGTACTGAGCAGGAGAAGAAACCAACAGCAGGTGTCTCAAGATGCGGAGACACAGGATGTGATGCAGAGGAGCAGGCAGGGGATGGTAAGAGATGAGAAACTGGCCAACAGTGGAGACCTAAGAGAGTAAATAGCTCACCACAACATTGTTAAAGAAATGCATATACAGAGTTGGACAAAATGAGGTTTAGGCGTAGCAAACACTAAGAATTTAACACCCATAGGATGGATCATAAATTCAGATACAATATCCAGCCGCAGACCAAGAAAAAGCAAGATACAAAAGCATGTTGAAAACTTCTCAAATAGCCTCTAGTTAATCTAAATAAATAAATAAATAAATAAATAAATAAAATAGAGAGGAAGCAGAAGCCCCTGATATCAGTTCCGTGGTCATCCCAGAACAGAATTCAAGATGCTAGTGGCTTGTGCTCTGATAGGCCCACCCCAGCTGTTGTCACAAGACAAGGACTGCCTGCAAGCACCTAGAAAAATATCTGGACTGTATCTGAATAGGTCTAACTCATTGGACAATTCTGGTTGGCAGTACAAAAAAAAAGATCACAGGTAATAATCAAAGCTGAACTGCTAAATCTACATCCTTGTAACATGTTTGGGGGAGAGGCTAGAAAGTCATAGCAACCAAGGTAATGACAGCTAATTTAGTCTTAAACAAAAAGAAAGCCAAAAGTATTTGGCCTGCAGCTACATGATCAACAAAGATATTCACAGCTTATGTTGAACACATACCCTAGAAAGCAATATATATTTGAAACAGTAGTGTCATGGAGGGAACATATCCTCAAATGTCTAGTGCTGTGCAGAAATCTGAGCCCAAGTTAGCACCATTATTTGTGAGAGACAGGCCACCTTTAAAGGCTTGGACATAGTCACCAGATGTAGTGAGTGTCCAGCATCCTCAAGTCCGTGGTGCAGGCTGAGATTGGAACAAGCAGCAGGGCTTCTGTTGGTGTGAGTGTGGCTGCAGTGTGTTTGCATGGTAAAATAGCAATCTTGGAATAGAAACCACTAGCCCATTCCACTCAGGAAATAAATTTTTCATTTTATGTCAGTAAGTGGTGTGGTTCAAGCCTTGAGGCTGCTAAAGACACTTTCCATGATCATTCACAAATCCTCTTCATAGCTCCAGTGACCCAAAGGGTCCCTGCTTGGCTCCCCACACACCCCACTCACACAGCCAGACCAGGTTTCCTTGCTAGTTCAACCCCAAAACAGCATTTTAAAGAAAGTTGCAATTCTTATGGCATGTGAGCAAGATTTTGTAATCTCACAGAATGGGTTTTTCCTGATGTCAGTAATGTGGGAGTTGTTTTACCTATTCATACAGCTGGTTAACTGTGCTGGTGCTCTCGGGCCTCTATTGCATATAAATGGCAGATAAATAAATTTATCTGCAAAGATCCTTGTGAAGTAACAGCAAGAGAACTCAACAATCAAAGGGCTGAGATAAGCGCATAAATTTGTACTCAGTTTCTCAGACTTCTTACTTTGATATTTTAACCTGAAGAGTTAAAGGTGATTATAACAGTCTAGACAAGGCTGGGAGATGCTAATCCACTTTGATCACCTTGATAAAGAGGAAAAAAAAAAGGCTTAACCTGCTGATCAGCTGGAAACACAAGTCATTTCTCATAGTTATGATCAGATGCCTTTTGGATATCTGATTGTGAGAGCTGGGAGATACCCTTCCATTCCTTGGTCTACAGGCCATCTTAGACCATTCAGAACAGATGTAACCAATCACAACAAAGCAAATCCAAACTGATTTCCTCCTCCTGTGAAAGGGATATCTGCTGTTTTCCTTTCTGTCTTGCTTTACTGGTGTTGTAAGCTGTTTATGGAGGTACTTCTATCATTTCTGCCTTAGGTGCCTAATTTAGGTAAATAGAAAAGGGTAAATGTTTCCAGAGTATAATCCATAGCATAAGTCATAGCATTTAAAGTATCATGGTGTTTCCTGGTGATTTGCAAAGCTATATGCCAGTCCTGAGATGTAAAATTCTTTCCTATATATCAGAAGCAGGCTACAAGTATGGTTTTTAGCTCTGGAATGTGGAGCATGACTGTTACCTACTACTTCTTAAATAACTGAACTGAGAAAAATTAAGGTGAATGCTAAATTCAGGTCAAGATAGATATCTTCATAAGTGGACAAACAGAATGAGTTGAACAATTGCTTCTGGAAGTTAACCGGGGCCAAACTCCATCAGGTATTTATGTACTACCTGCCTGAATTTCCCTTGCACTTTCAATAAATTTTATCTTCACTTCTTCCTGTTAAAACACTACTATGTAATACTGTTGTCTCAGAAAGAATTACTGTTCTTTCAAGGGAAAACTGTCAGCAGCAAGCCCAGAAATCTTTGTATGTTCTCTGAGAAATTCTGAGTATCCTTCTGGGTACATTCCTCTATAAAAATGCAAAGTATAACAGCATGCAATGCTATCACTCTGCTATTCATAAACAGGAAAAAGAAAGTAGGTCAGTATGCAAAGAACACAGGACATTGGGAAGGTTCCCAAATGCAGTTTCTTTTTAATCCAAATGAGGCCACACTAAGTATCCCAATAGAGGTGCTCCTGTTTTTCTTTAAGGATGACAGGCAGCATCAACTAAGAGGTGCAGGGCACCAAAACTTTGATTTCGATTCATAGACCAAGTGGAAGTGTAAATAGATTTCCCAATAATCTTACTGACTCTAAGGTGTTAGAACTGTTCTAGAGAAAATCTGTGTTAATATGAGTATGGACGTCTCTTCTGAAGGTATCTGTAGGCACTACATACATTCATATATATTTTTTTTTTTACTTTTTATTTCAGCTGGCTAATGACCTCGGTGCTCGGCCTTTCCTGGGGACTAATGACCAGCTGGGATTAATGACCTGAAATGTAGCTGCAGGCCATCAACTCATCCCAGACAGCCATTAATCCTATGGAACTACCAGTGCCTCTAATATTATTGCTTAATTTAGTCTCCCTAATTTCAATGTAGCTTTTAAAACCTTGCTGCAGCCACTGAGCAGCTCTGTATTTTATTAGCCCTGCATTTCTACTGCTGAGCACAGGTTGTTTTCCTAGCTGCTGGTCAACTCTAAACACTGAATAGACTTTATTAAAACTTAGTTATCAAGCTGCTGAGCATCTCCAGACATCTAAATATTTTATGTGTGTTTGCTTTGAGTGGCCCTGAGCAATTAATACATTGTTTCATTAGGAGGGTTTTTTACTAACCACTAAGTGACTCTAAACACCTAATATATTTCAGGAGTTTGTATTCCAGCCATTGAGCAGCTTTAAACACTAAATTGGCATCATACATTTAAAAAAGAAATCACGCAGTGTTATACATTTCTCACAAGTAATTTCCTGTCTCTAGTCTTCTAAACATTGTTCTTTTATTTTAAGGGGTTTTTTTCAGCTGATACATTCCCATTTAGCTTGTTGGACCTCCAGTACTGTTCATTGAAAAGCCCAGAGCATCACTGGAATTGGCTTTGCTTCATTTCCATCTAATACTAAGAAAAGATGACCCACAGGAGACAACACAGACCTTAGTTTCCTTTCAACAACAAATTAAAGGATTAGAAAATATTTGTGTTGTTTTAACCAAGGTAATAATTCAGACTTTAGACTTAAAAATAACCTGTGGTGTCTCCCTGCAAATACAAGCACCAGCAGCATGACAATCAAAATTACATTGATTCAGGAGGTCCTTTAATCACCATTATAGGACTCCAGCCCAGTGCTGTCAGCACCGAGATTGGCCAACATCTGCTCTCAGGCACTTCAGTACACAGACCTCCACGCCGCTGTATTGAGTTTGTGTGCCAAGGCTTTGGTAGCAGCGGGTGCTGCAGGGGTGGCTTCTGTGAGAAGCTGCCAGAAGAGCAGTCTCCATGACCAACAGAGCCAAAGCCAGGAGGATCCAAGTCAGACATGCCACTGGGCAAGGCTGGGCCAATCAGCAGTGGTGGCAGTGCCTATGGGATAATAGATTTAAGAAGGGGGGAAAGTTATTGTACAGGAACAAATTGCAGTCAGAGAAGAGAGTGATAATACGTGAGCAGAACAACTCTGTATGTAACAAGCTAAGTGCAGAAATAGTGAGAGGAGGTATTCTAGGTACTGGAGATGAGATTCCCTTGCAGCCCCTGGTGCAGACCATGGTGAGGCAGCTGTGCCCCTGCAGTCCATGCAGATCCACAGCGAAGCAGATTTCCACCTGCAGCCCATAGAGGACACCATGCCAGAGCGGGTGGATGGTCAAAGGAGGCTGTGACCCCATGGAAGCCTGTGCTGGATCAGGCTCCTGCCAGGACATGCAGATGCTTGGGAAGAGGAGCCCACACTGGATCAGGATTGCTGGCAGGACTTGTGACCCCCAGAGGGGGCCCACACTGGAGCAGCCTGTTCCTGCAGGACTGCAGCCTGTGGGAAAGACTCAGGTTGGAGAACAGTCTCCCCTGGGAGGGGCCCCATGCTTCCCCAGTAGGGGAAGAGGCTGAGACCTCCCCCTGAGGCAGAGGGAGTGGCAGAGACAAGGCGTGGTGAACTGGCTGTAGCCCTCCTTCCTCATCTCCCCATTCTGCTGGCAGGGAAGAGGCAGAGCAATCAGGAGCGAAGCTGAGCCTGGGAAAAGGGAGGTGTAGGGGGAAATGCCTGTGAGATTTGGTTTTATTTCTCAATGCCCTGCTCTGATTTGATCAGTAATAAATTAAATTCATTTTCCCCAAGTCACGTCTGTTTTACCCATGACAGTAAATGCTGAGTGAAGTCTTCCTGTCCTTATCTTGACCCACGGGCCTTTCACTGTATTTTTTTTTTCCATGTCCAACTGAGGAGGAGAGTGATACAGCAGCATTTGTGAGCATGTTTTCAGGAAAAATTACTACAAAAAATTTAAAAATATTGTTAAGGAGCAGATTTTTAAAAAAATGAAAAGCGGATTTCCATCTTTCTAAAATCATTGAAAAAATTGTCCTAAGAAAATATAGGCATGGATTCAGAGGACTGGAATTTTCACATAACCAAATAAACACCTCTTTTGCAATTATTATCTCACAGGTAATGTTTTTAGAGCTCAGCCTGATTGCACACACCATCTGTCTTCTAACATAATACGGAAATGTTCTCTCTAATCATATCAGTTGGATTAACTGAATTCAAAATACAGGTTATATCATTACCTTAGAAGTGATCCAATTTGATGGTCATGGTATACAACTGTATCCAGTACAAATTTAGAGACATTTTTACCAGGATGCACCAGGAGTGTTTTGATTTGTCTAAGTCTCCTCAGGCACTCCTGATATTCAGCAGTTCTGTGTTGGTTCTGCAGCAAGAATGGCATGGCAATTATTACATTCAAATGATATCTAGTGCAATATATTTCAAAACTTTGCAATAACATCTTGCCTTATATCATTTGGATTGCTAGTTAGGCACCAGCTTCAACTGTAATATCTGTCTTTGTGCTGATACATCAGGGCATGAGTTAAGGAGTGAGCTAGTATGGTAGAAATTAGTGAAGATTATGGCACATGAGTGAAGATTATTACTTGGATAACTCCAGTGCTTTCAGTTTTGTGACTAAAATAATTGACTTTGGGTGTTCTGGTTTGGCATACCTGTAACTCAGACTGATATCACATGTGGAGCTGAATTTCTGTATCTGTGTGCAGGACTGCATACAAGAACATGCTTGAATTTTACTTTTAAGCCTCCAATCACAATTACTTGGGACTAGACTTTAGCAGTGGACGAAATCCATTTTGGGCTATTCCTCATGGGAGGGTTTTTTTTGGTTGTGGGTTTTTTTGGTTGTGGTTTTTGTGGGTTTTTTTAACCTTCCAGGCACTGAAAAGCCATATATTTCAAAGCTGAATCACAATTTTTCCTGGCATGCATATTTTATTTTGAATACACGTGGTTTTCATGCAGTTAATATTTTAAGTTTAGAAAGCCTAAGATAAACAAAACAAAAATCAAAATCCACGTTAAGACCTTTAAAAATAAAGGGTATAATGGAAACATAAACTGACCCTCAATTCTGTAAATACAGAAGCATAGCTGTGTTGACTTTGGGTTAGGTTCAGTTCAGAGAGGATGAATGCAATATTTATTTCACCATATACCGCAAGCATTGGAGTTAGTGCCAGTTATAAGTGAAGTCAGTCCTATGATAATCAAAATCATAATTGAAGAATATATTGTCATGAGAGCTATACATTATTCTTGTATTAAAGAGGGAAATAAATTATTCTTGTACTGAAAAGGAAGTCTGCCTCTTTTCTCTTACTGTGATTAATGCTCCAAATTTTTATGTATTTAACTCTTCCAGTCTTATTATTCTTGGACTTTTATAACAAAGACATGTCTGCTGCAACAAAATGAAATTAAAAGAAAGAACATACAATTTCACATTCTAAAAGAGAGTTGCACTGTTTAAGTTAATTTTTTAGCATTATCTGATCAAGCATGCTTTACTAATACAGTCTGAAGTGTTGGTTTTTAGTGGAGGCTTCTATATATATTTCTGAAGTAGGTCAAAAGTTCCTTTGGATGTATGCATCCTAAAAAACCAACAGTAAAAATTTGCACTGTTGTTGTGGGACACACAAACACACACACACACTCTAGTGAGAAGACATGAACTGTTTATTACAAAAGTCTGACTCCACTTTTATAGTATTTCTACAAAGGCCAGGGACTGGGGGAGAAGGTTGACACTTCTCCCCATCCCATTGGTCAAAACAACTGTTCATCAGCTGTCCATCTCTCGAAGAACAAGAATGTAAACTACCTTGAAGTAACAAAAACGTTGCTTCTATTTATAACACCCATGTGTAAGAAGAAACCTAAGAACTATGAACTGTGAGACGCACAGAAGGCTAAAAAATCAAGGGCGACATTGCACCATGATGCAGTTTCTGGGGAAAGCCATACATTTCACAAGTTCCTTGTCTATGATGTGTTACATGAACTTACAAGTACAACAGCTGCACTTACAAAATATATAAATAGCAGAGATTTGCCTGTCTTCTCTGATAATTAGATTTCATAGGACCAAACTGGAAATAAAAACATATACCTCATTTGGCACAACCCAGCAAATCAAAGATAAACTTTTCATCAAAAACACTTGTTTTAAAAGCAGTCATTTCTGCACAGGCTAAAAACCATTCTCCATCAGTACACTGGCACATTTCTGTGTGATGTCATTTTTAATATTTATTATTTAATAAAGGTCAGTTATTTGTGGATTCTTAAGAAAAGGTTCATGATCAGAAAGCTCAGGTTTAAATTCTACTTTTGATCCAGTTAGTAAATACAACAAAGATTTTTCCACTGATTTTTAACAAGTTGCTGTACTGCAAACAGTTCTGTTGTATCTAATTGGCATGGTCTTAAAGGATATGAAATAGACTGTGAATATCACCTGAAAATAAAGCAGAGATTTCAAACAACCTTTTCTTTCCCTATGATATTGTTCCTTCTACAAAATGATGTTTAAGAGACAAGATCTCAGTCTTTTCACTTTCTCCATTCATCAGTCTATTTCTCAAAGCCTTTGTCAATCTTTCTTTTTTTCTTTTTTTCCATTATATAGTTCTCATTTACTTTAGTTCTTTTCTTTTGTTATCTTAAAATTTTTCCATCTAAAAAATCAAATTACACAGCATCTGCTCCTTAAGACTTTCTAAGATAACAGTGGTCTCAGTCAGCCATTCATTTCTTTAAATCCTAGATTAACCTTTTGCAAATATGTTGCCTCTGAAACATATCTTTCTGTTGGGTTCTACGCAGGCTGCTCTTTATTCAAACTGGGCACATGTAAGTCTTGTCTTAGGTCACAAATGGAAATTACACCAGTACTCTCTTCACGTTTTCCCAATGCTCAATAAAACAGCATTACTCCACAGTTTGACTGTTGACACATCCGTTGGAAATATCCCAGAGTATAAGACAGTTGGAAGGAAGACAATCTTGCAACCAGAAGCAGCACAAGCCTGAGTAGATGACACAAGTGACACAAGTTTCACAGGGTAGTGCCAACACTTAGTTTTGGCATGAAACTGCGTAAAATCTTAGAATTATTCCTATTAAAGGAAATGTTTGATGGCTTTGTAACCCCTCTCTGCCAGACACATCCCAGGGTAGTAAAGGCATTCTTAAGACACTGAGGTACTCTCTGTGCTCTAGGTAACCTAATTTTTAACTAGAGGTGATATGCCAGTCTTCATACCCTCTGTTTCACAGTTGTTACTATGCCTAGGTACAACCAATCCTTTTTCATTCCTTCAATGGTTCAAGAAAGGCTTGGAAAATATTCAGATGAAAATTCAGACTGGTTTATACAAAATGTTTACAAGGAAACCATGACTCCTTTGCACCTCCTTCTCAAGAAATTTTTTTATTCCTTTAGAGTACCTGTGTGGCAGGTACTGAGCAGTGTGTAGCCTAAAATACCAGAAACACCCAAGTCGAGGAGGATGTTGCAGGTGAGAATGCCTACCTTAGAAATGGAAGCAGTAACAAGGTAAAACATGCTGAGTTAGAGTGCGGCTTTGAAAACTACTAAAGCACCATTATTAGTTTCTGAGCCCAGGAAATGTGCAAGCAGTCAAGACTACAATCTGATAAACCCTTAGGTCTTAGCAACTGTGCTGTTCATAAATTGACCATCATCATCTAAAATCCGCTCTGCCATAGTAAAAATTACAGATCCAAATTCAGAAGCAAAGAAAGCCACCAAATTTTCTTTCTTTATGGAAACAATGGGTGAGCACTGCACTCCTTTTAATTCACTGAACCTAAGGACATCAATTCATGTACAGAAAGGCTGTCTGATGTCTTAACTTGAGCTTGACCATCAGACCACTTAAACTAGGTCTCTTAAACTGGGAATCACACACAGGTCACCCTTGTATCAATCCCAAGGTTTTCAACTATGTTGCAAGCTGGACTCAGTACATTTGTAATAAACAGTTCCCCCCTCATTTTTATTATGTAATTTTTAATTCACAGGTTCAAAATGTCAGCCTACTGTGTCACTAGCTACCATCAAATTCTTTTAAAATGAAGAACAATTCTTTTTCTTTGTTGAAATGTTCACATAATAAAAATTATCAAGATTAAAATCTATGGACTTTTTCCCAGAACTGTCTTAGATTGTAATATATCCTGTGATTTCCAATACTCTGCACATTCCCCACAACCTGTTCCTCTTTTCCACACTTTTATTTAACAAGTTTCTTTGTGGGGGTTTAGAAGCATTCCTTATAGCATACTCCATAAAACTTTGCATGAGAATCAAATGCTAGAAAAGGAATTTGGAGAAAGCATCAGGAATATGGTCAGCACATAGAGGACTAGAATTTTTATGCCTGTTCTTTAAAACACTTTTTCTAATTTAAGACCAGATTATTTTTATGGGCCTGTGTCCTAGCTGGCAATTAGCCAGGATTCAGTCCATGGAAAACTTTCTTTTTGAGGAAAACAAATGAGAGATCAGTAAGAACAGCAGTGAGGTTAGCTCAGTTGGTTGGAGCATGGGGCTAATAACCCCAGGTTTGAGGGTTTGACCCCCATATGGTCCATTCATTTAAGAATTGAATGCAGTGATCCTTGTGGGCTCCTTCCAGCTCAAAATATTTTGTGATTCCTTTCTTTGATTTATTTCATCTTTCCCCCTAGTGAAGCAACTGTCCTTCTACAGCTCCTGCTCCCAGCTCATGCCAGAGACTGTGCAGAGGGCACCACCTCTAACAAAGACCCCAAATTTCTACACTCAGCTCCTGCCTTAGACCAGTTTTTAGCAGAATAGAAAACAACTATAATTTGAGATAGGGGCTTTAAGTAGGACATCTGGTTTGACTTGCATCTGGAAGGAGCAACAGTTCAGCCAAAAAAAAGTTAAAGCTCTTGCAATATAATTAAACCCATCTGTGGGAAGAGATGTATTGGGTAATATGAAAGGTTCAGTAATACTGGGCTAGGAGGACTCTCAGGAAATGAGGCAGCTAGTCAAGACAGCCTTGAAGTCTGGAGAAGAAAAATCTGTATGTACAGAATGCAGATTTCTTATATATACTTTAACTGAATCACAGAGTGAATGTATGTGACAAACAAAGTCAAAATGGATTCTTTGAAGAGTCAATGTAAAGATGTACAAACAATAGCCGTCAGAAGAAAACAAAATAAAATTTTGCAGAAATTGAATTTAAAAAGTATGAAGACTAAGAAATTATATAAGAAAATATTGTGATTCTTGACACGCAAGTTTCTGCATAAGAACTCGCATAAGATCCTTTGGAATATTATTGAGTGGCAGCCAATATTAAAGTGTCTACCTTACCTTCCCTATAATCATTTTAAGCTTTCTTGTCCTAGGTAGTCCATTGAGGTTCTGCTACAAAGTCGGATTGTCAAAACCAGAGGTGCCAAAATTTTGTTACAAGAGGACCAGGATATAAAGGAAGATATCAAAATACATTTACAGAAATTAGTCCTCTTAAAACTGAAAAATTAAATTTCAGATACTGAGGATGGAAATAATTAAAGGAAAATATCCTGTGAAGAAGTACTGATAAGGTTATGGCCTTTACATCATCACAAACCTGTCCTGGCACAAATCTTTTCAAAATACATGTTTAATGTGTAACAGTGAAAGAGCAGCTAAACAAGATGAAACAAACTAGAATGAGCAAATGTGCAAAGGGCTTCTATCATTGATATTCCTTGATATTAAGAACGTTCAAAATCCTTCAATGAACTTTTCTGGAGAACAATATAAACAGTTCTTTCTGTCCCTCTGTAACAAGTAGAAACTTTTGAATTTTTTTCTGTAGCATTTAGGGTTTTTTAACCAATCCAGTAGAACTGGCTAAATCACACCTTGTACTGTACTTTGTCATTATGCTTTACCGATACCTCTGTAGTGGAATCCCATGAACATTTTGTTTGATTTTTTTGTTTGCTTTTGGTTTGTTTTAAATAGCAGGATCCTGGATTAAGCATGTTAAAAGAACAATTCAAACAGAGTATCTAGAAAAGTCTGCAAAGTCTTGTGGGGCGGTAACCAGATTATATTTGTAACTTTTATTTGGCCTCTTGTTGGACTCACATTTGTTTCTCACTACACTCTTTCTCATGAGAGTTCAGACATCACAGTTTGATTTGTGCTCTATTTGTGCAAAAGAAGGCAAAGTATGGCTGGGAATGATGCTGCAGCAGCACTGACTAGGATCTCTGAATGCTTTAATGTGATGCCCAGAAGAACTTGCTTCTGGGAACATCAGGCAGAGAAATAAAAAACATGAGTGATTAAAGCACATTTCCTCTTTGGAAAGTTATTGTATAAACATGGAAGTGCTTTATCCAACAGATGTGTAAACTTTGTGTCTTTTGAGCCATTTTATCTGCTTATCTAAAGAATATAATTTATTATATTTTATTCCCATGAAAAAGATCAATCTGGGGTATATATACAAAGTTAGAAATAACTTAATCCTGACTTGCATATGGTTAAAATATTATTTAACTGAGAGACAACTCTGAAATATTCAGTACATACACATACTATATCCTAAGCATGTAAGCAGTACCAGGGAAAGCATTATGTAAGTATAAATTAAGCAGTGACCAGGGAAACATTCAAATATCATAAAAGAGGTTACTGGTCTCTGTTGAAGTAGATAAATAGCTTTGAAAGGCAGAACAATTAAAACAACAGTTAAAACAACAATTCTAACATGAGAAACACATTGCAATTAGAAAAAGATACAACATCTTAAAATAAACTGAATAAATCTGAAGAGAAAGAAATAAGAAGACAATAAGTATAAAAATTTGCAATACCATCTTTTAGACTACAAACACACTCGCAACTGACCAGTTTTCAAACAAGGCTAATTTTCTGTTCACTAACATCAGCATTTTGACCTTCTCGCTATTACATGTATTGATGGACTGACTATTTTACATCCTACTCACAAAGTATCAAAATTAGAAATGGAGGAGATTGAAAACAGCTAATACACCAAATTGAAAACATTGAATAGGTCAAAGTCACAGACTTTGCTGCAATCCTTTCTGGAACATATGCAGAGGCAGAGCAGTCCATGTTTCATTTCTGTGCTAATAATTGTAAAAATTCTGTGAAATGTCAGTCTATGAAAATATTCGCACAACAAAATCATTTTGTGAAAAAAGAAAAGTAAAAATTCAGTTTATACTTACAGAATTTACAGTAAAAAATTCAATCCATACTTACAGAATTTACAGTACACTTAAAATTGACTAATTCTTTAGTCCATCTATACACAAAATGACAGGAATGGACTATTAAAACCAAAACAGACTGAAATTGATAATTTTCCTGTGCACCTTCCAAAGACCTGTCAAAGCCTTCAGGCAGAAGCCTCTTCTTAGTGGGAATACTGAGCCCTTGGCTACTCATCCTAATTAAAATGTAATTAGGTAAGTGTAATTAGGTAATAATACCACTCAAAACACTTAGCCCCTTTTCTACAATTGAATCCACAGTTGAGCTCACTATGGCATAAAATTCTGAACTCAGATCTCCTGATACTAATTACATCTTCACCCCAATTTAATCTGACGTGGAGGCAGAAGCCTAGAGCTGCAGGGAATACTTATAGTATGGACTATGAGAGAGATCTGGGAAGAACATCCATGACCAGTGTAGTAGACGTGCAACATGTGACATCTGTCACCTCATCAGAGTTTCAGGTTCACTGAGGAGACCCTCAGAAGTCCGTTCCATGACAGTGGAACTACTCCACCCTTACCAAGCCAGTCACATCACTGTCTTACGTTAGCTGCAGTCTGACATACCTGGAACAAACCTCAGGGCTAAAGGAACACGTATGTATATGTGCATGCACTTACAAACACGTCACTGTCTGTTTGCAAACATCTGCACTAAAAATGCCCAAGCCCTTAGGGCATGCCAAGTAAGGCAGCTCTAGTTAACACTGGCACCATCTGCAAACTGCTGTAGACAGAAAAAGCTGCCATGAGCTCCAAGGTCAAAAATTCCTTCAGGGTAACCTGCTACCTTTCCTGTTTTCTTAGTCTGTACAACTAGAGAAAAGCACCTTAATGATAAACAGCCATTCTAGTTTCATATATGCAAAACTAGGGTGCTGGTGCCATTCAGACAGGCTACAAAGAGCTGCTTGGACAAATGAACTCATCTCCCAGCCAGAAAAAATGCAGTCTCTTTTATATAGCGTCATTCAGCTTCTGTGAAGCCTTCAGAGCCTGCTGAATTTATTAGCAGTTGCTAGTTATTAATGTGTCATTGGCAGTGGCAGGACTGTGGGCCTGATATTTCTGAGTCTGGGAGATTTTAGCCTGCTAGTAGCTGCTAACCTTTTCCCAAGGGAAAAATATCTTGAGAAAGATTCTTCTCAAAACAATCTTGCTAAACAACTGATCCATTTTCAAAACAGTCTTTTCTCTACGTGATGTTTACCTTTCTAGTTCTGTTTCTCTAGTTTAACCAATAGGATTAGAGAGGTGTCATTTCTATTCACCAATCATGTTAAGTCTGTATCAGAACACCTTATAAAAGGTAGTAAGAATTAGACAATAAAGCCTTCTTTTGCCTTCAGAAAAAGTATTTGGAGTCATTCATTTTTTGTGTCCAACAACAACACAGGATCATGGTTTCCTTTTCCTGACTGCAAGTGTTTTTTCCTACCCCTTTATCATCTCACACACTCCAGCCTGCTTCTGTGGAGCTTTGGCGCCTATTGCCAACATTTAAAAGGGATCAGCACCCACCTACCCCAATTACATCATGATCTGCAGTGATAAATGGACTCCTAAAGGAAAATGCATGCAAAAAAAAAAAAAAAAAAAAAAAAC